>NW_004624800.1:6927794-6954023 GCF_000247695.1 Heterocephalus glaber | reverse complement strand
AGGTGCTATTCAAATTTTATATTTCCTCCAGAGTTAGTTTCATTAATTTGTCTTCCAAGGTACTTCTTAGAAGTTGTCAAATTTAGTTCAAAAAAGATTTCTGTAATAAGCTTTCTATATCCTTTTAAATTCTGTAAAATCTGTGCTAATATCTTCTAGACCTTGATATTGTAATTTTAAAAATGTATAATTGATATTGTGTAATAGGAAGAAAATGTCTAAAGGAACAGGGGAAGTGGGAGGGGAAAGGAAAGAAGGGAAAAGGAAAAATATGAGAAAGGGAAAAAAATGGAAACAAAGTCTTTGCAAATGGGGAGTGGTGGAGGGGGTGAAGGGAGGGCAGGGGAAGGGGAAAAAATAAGAACCAAGATACTCATATAATGGTACAAGATCCCAATAATGAATGTAACTGTATTTTATACCTAAAATGTACCAATAAACTTAAAGGGGAAAAAAGTTCTTAGCAGTTAAGACTAGTTTATTTGGGCAAACTGTTCAGTCTCTAGAACGCCTATCAGCTATAACATGCTTAGAATTTTTGGCACATTTTTGTTTTCTAAAGCATTTCATACCAGCAATACTTGGAGCACCCTATGTGGAGGTCACATGGTAATTGAATCAGGAAGAATATAGATGTTGACTAAATTAAATTTCAGTTCTGAATTGAATAATTTTAAGGCTTTGAGTGCTTGTGAAAAGATTTTCAGGATTTAAGAGGAACTTCTATTGATTATTCAGGTACCAGGTCTAAGAGAACAAAAACTCTGGTTTCCTGAGAAGTTTGTAGGAGAAAATTCCATACTTGATAATATCTGATACTTCTTGTAATTGTAAAATTGGAATGAATTACATAGGGGTGTGCAAATAGTTACATAATTAGAAGAACCAAAGATTGATCACAAGGAGACTACTGTATTCATTTAGGGAAAGTTTAAGGCCCTACTGATTCTAGGGCTCTACTTTTTAATTAGGTTTTTTGAGATAGTGTCTCCATAAGTAGTTCAGGCTGGCCTGGAACTTGGCATCCATCCTCCTGCCTCAGCCTTCCAGGCGCTGGGATTACAGGCCTGCACCACCACATCTGGCTACTCTACCAGTTTTTAGAAACCAAGAGAGACAGAGATAACTGTGAAGCTTGTGCTCTACCCATGGTGGTGGGTGTTTGTCTTGTCTCTTGTGGAAACCATCAGTTTGATAGTTGTGTCTTGTTAGAGTAATTATATTTCTCAAACTTCTTTTTTTTTTTTTTTTTTTTTTGGTACCAGGGATCGAACTCGGGTCCTTGCGCTTGCAAGGCAGGCGGTGGAACCACTGAGCTAAATCCCCGGCCCTCTCAAACTTCTTATGCAATGTGTGCATCTTCCCAGTAGTAGTACTGTTCTGGAAAATAGAAAATAAAATGACATGAGCTTTGGTTTGATTTTTTAAAGTATCCCCTGAGATTCAAATGTATCCCTAAATTATGTGGTGTACGCAACTCCCCAGGGTCTGTAGTACACCTGCATCATGCCAGGGTGCTATTATTCAAGTAATTAGTAAGAAAGCCTAATTTTGAATTACATAAGGAAAATAAACATTTAATATTAAGTACTAGCTTTTTGTTTACTGATTTTCTACCTTATAAAATACTAGTGTGTTTGATTAAGTGCAGTATAAAAATCAAAAGTGAACTTCTAGGCAGGGGCCACAGTACAAACCTATAATCCTAGAACTCTGGGAGGCTGGTGAGTTCAAGCCCAGTGCAAACAACTTAGTGACTTTGTGAGACCCTATCTCCAAATAAAATTTTTTAAAGTCTGGGGATGTATCTCAGTGCAAAGGTCCTAGGTTCAATCCCCAGTACTTAAAAAAACAACTTTATTTTTTTAAAGAAAGTTTTACAAATCTTAATAATTTTTCAGCATCCTAAAAATGTCCTTGTATTCAGTAGGTTTTAATCATTGTCTGATTAAGCTCATGCAAATTAATTAGTATCAGCTCCCACCACTCCAGTTTTTAGAAGGAGAAAAGCTATCTTTTGGGGAATTCCTGCTGTGTATGAGATATAGAACTGGGCATTTCTAGATATTTTGGTACTTGAGAATTTTGCTGCTGAAGTCTCCTCCACCACATCTTTTTGAGATGTAAGACAAAACTTGTTTGTATTTGTGGTATACAATATGTTTTAAAGTATATGGTGAAAGTATTCATTCAAGCTTATTAACATATGCATCACTTTTCATACTATTTTGTGGTGAGATCTTTTAAGATCTACTTTTAGCCCTTTTATAAAAAGCAGGTTTCAAGTATACAATACATTATTACTATTTACAGTCACCACACTCATCCTGAAACTGAAACTTTTGAACTCTGGCCAACATCTCTTCCCATCCTTTGGTATTCTGTTTTGATTTGTGTCGTGCCCCCCTCCCCCTTTCTTTTAGTGCTGGGATTGATTGACCCAGGGCCTTCACATTGGGCTATACATTCCCAACCCCTTTTTTTTGGTACTGGGAATCGAACTCTGGACCTTGCGCTTGCTAGGCAGGCGGCAGAACCACTAAGCTGAATCCCCGGCCCATCCCTAATCCCCATTAAAATTTTTTATTTTGAAATAAGGTCTGGCTAAATTGCCCAGGCTAGGCTCAAACTTGGAATCCTCCTGTCTCTGCCTCCCGGAGTACTGGGTTTAGAGGTGTACACCACTCCACCCAGCTCAATTTCTAAGGATTGCTTAAAGCTGAGGAAGCAAAGTTAGAGCTATCACCATGGCAGGACTCACACGTTGCCTTCTGGGTGACTCACTAGCAGAACCTGCTTGTTTTGGGCTGTGTGTCTGTCTTTGCTCTGCAGTGACTGGCACATTTCCACAGTGCCACCCAGTGGTGATATAAGTTGGGGTAGGACCAGTAGGAACCCTGAGTGCAGAGTATGGGCAACTTTTGTACCAGACTTTGAATTCAGGCCTGCATGATTCAAGTGTGAGATACACATAGAAGCTTATTATTATTAGTTTTGATACAGGGTCTTGCTATTTGTAGTTCAGCCTGGCAGTCTCTAAACTTGTGGCAGGCTTTCCTGCCTCAGCCTCCTGAGTACTGGGATTACAGGCATGTGCCACCATGCCCTGCAGAAGTCTTATTTTTTTTAACAATGTAAGTTGAAGCATGATCGTTGTCACATCTGTTGGTTTGTAAATTTATAATAGAATTTTGTGCGTGTGTGTGGTACTGGGGATCGAACTCGGGTTCTTCTGCTTGTGAGGCAGGTGGCAGAACCACTGATCTAAATCCCCGGCCCTGTAAATTTATAATAGTTGTAGCCTAGCTTTGGAACTTTGAAGCAAACTCCTATCTTCATTCTGGGTATAATGGTAGTGGACTCATCCTGGGGCCTTCTGGTTTGTGTCAGCAGTAGGACCCATCACTTTACCATGGTCTTGAATGCACCGTTTCCCACTCTAGTTTTGTTGCTTTTTACCCTATTAGAGCTACTTTTTTTGTTTTTCCTAAGACAGTGTCTCACTGTGCAGCCCAGGCTGACTTCTAACTTGTAGTGACCTCCTGCCTCAGTCCCCCAAGTGCTGGGATTACAGGCTTAGCCGCACCCCGCTTCTGTCCCTTTTTTTTTAAAATTTAGGTTTGTTAGTTTATTGCTGGTGCTAGGATTGAGCCCAGGGCCTGTACACTAGTGCTCTACCCCACCTGGATCTGCATTCTTGAAGGCCACCAGTTTCCTGACACATAATAGTCAGTGGCGTTTTCATAACAGACCATTCCCTTCCTTCATCGGTAGCTTTGATAATGTGAACTCAAAGTCACATTAGCTGTGCTTCCATCATGTCTTCTCCCCTTTCCCCTCCATTTTTGGGGGTGAGTGTAAGGGGGCTCACTGCCCCCATGTTCTCTGAATACAAGCTTCAGTCCTCATCTTTGTTCTTTCTTTACACTTGGAAGATTTTATTCAGGCAGATGCCAATAATTTTAGCCCTTTTTTTGCCAGTTACTAATTTTGGGGGTGGTGGTGGTGATTTCCTTTGTTTCACAGTCTTGAATTTTTCACCTGCCTGCTTGGGTATTTTCGTTTTGGTATGTTTTTCAAATCAACGTATCTAAAAATTACCAAGAAAAAAAATCTAAAATTAAGCTTTTTGTCTCCCCTCTAGATTCAGCTTCACATAATTGACCTGTTTCTCTTTATAATCTCAACATTCTCATGTAAAATGTTAAACTCCCTTTACCCCTCAGGCTTTTCCAGCATAATTTTTAAAAATTAATTTTATCAGTACATTTTTGATATATATAATGATCACATTCATCATAGGGAATTTGTACCCATACATGATATATCTTGATTCTTCTCTTTTTTTTCATCCATTCCCTTCCCCTCTTCCCATCTTACTTAAAAAAGCTGTTTCCATTTTTTCCTTCTGTTCTTTTTTTTTTTCCTTTCCACTCCCCTGCCCCCTGCTCTCCTTCCCATTTGGACATTTTCTTCCTACTTCCCAATATCTGCCATCCATTTGGGTCCTTATTTACCCTTTCTATTTCTCACACAAGAGAAACAATGTGATATTTAAACATGTATCTGATATCACCTAAAAGTATAGTCTCAAAGTGTATCCATTTACCTAGAAACATCTCTAGTTTATCCTTTGTCAACATAATTTTTAAATTGAGTGTTCAATTTAGTGGTACAAAGAATTTCATATAAACACATTTACAAATGTCTAAATGATCATATTTAACCTACCTAGGACTGCCATAAGGTTTTATACTTGTGGTTTCATATTTACTTATGGATATGTTACTGCCAGGTGATTACCTAAGGCAGAGGGTACCACTGGTTGAGATCCTGCAGCCAAATACTGTATGTCCCAAGACGTTTTTATAGCATTTACTGTGTTGCACCTTTTTTTTTTTTAATCAGGAAAGCTGTCAGAGTGCAACAAACCTGTTAAACTCTGAGAATTATATTTGTTAACATATTTCCTTCCCGTTTGGGACCTAGTGAGTAGAATCAATAACTACTGTAATTTTAAAGTGTTGATGGGCATAAGTGATAACTGGCAGTAACTGTCACAGGACAATGAAAATCTCATTCCTTGCTGGAAAGCACTGCAAAAACTACTGTGGTCATTTACCAGCATTCATAATAGAAGGGAATGCCAGGTTCCAGTAGGAGGTTAGTGAAAATAAAGACGAAACTTTCCTGTCTGCATTCACAGTCTCTCTGAATCCTACCCATTGGCCCCACCTAAGTCCTCTTCACCCACCTTCCCCATCCAGTGTCCTTCCTCCCATGGTGGGCATTTTTATTTGCAATGTATCCTCCCAGGTTTTCTTTTTGAGAAGAAAAACCTATCTGTACCCCTATGTTAGTATTGACTTCCCTTTTCCAAACACAGGATGGGTGCTTTGTTTGGTTAAGTGTCTGCTTAGAAGTCCCTTGTAGTCAGGACCACCACTGCAGATCCCCCTTTTTTCTAATGGCACAGTGAGCCTCTGCATGATAGTACCAGACTTCAGTATTCTTGTCCCCCGTTGATCTTTGGGGCTTTTAGTCTTCTGCACTGACTAAAGAAGTTTACAATTTCTTGTGGTTAGTCAGTTTATTTTGGGCCCAGATTCCTAGAAATGGATTGCTGAGTCAAAGGGTAAATATACCTGTTGTGTGCTTAGGAAAAGCCAAGTTTACTATTTGTATCGTTGAGCATTTCTACCAGCAGTAGCTAAATCTTTTGAATTGTTACTGTATCGTTTCTCACGTTGTGGAGTTGAGAAATTGTTGGAGGTTAGAAAGCAGATTTGGAAGATTACCCTTGTCAGCCTTAACTCTGCCCACCTTGCCACCTACTCCTCTCAGCCCCGATACCAGCCTTCCTTCCGGAGGCATCTCGTGCACCTGCCTTTCTTTGTCCATTGCCCTTGGTCTGAATGGAGCCCTGTCTCAGTTTCAGTGCCTTCTTGGAAACCTTCCTAACTCTTAATACTCACAGACTAAAGACCTTACATCTGCTTACCACTCACCTACCCTGCCTCTCATGACCTCGTGCACAAACCTATACCTGGCCTCGTGTGGTTTGTTTTTGTGGCCCCTGCTTTCCTTCCCTTGTACACGACCCTTCCTCATCTTTTGCAGTTCAGATCCTATTCATCATCCTTGGAGGAACAGAGGAAAGCACTCATTTTGCAAATTCTTCTTGATCATTGTGACCCAGAATGCCTTCTTTCCCTCTGAGCTTATATTGCCATTTGGCCAGTGTCTACAGTATGATAGCAAATCAGTATGGCACACAGTACTTCTTTTAGCACCTTCAGGCAAATCTTTTCCATTGTATTTTCACCTATTTGCTGATTGTTGCAGGACAGCACAGCACCTCTGATAGTAATACGAGCTTGCTTTCTGGAGGATACTCAGCTGTGCTGCTTGAAGTGTTTTTGCTCAGATCCGTTTGTGCAGAAGCCAGTCATCTTTCTGTGTATGAACTGAACTGCATTTCTGTTGTCATTGTGTGACTCACATTTTGCTTATCCTTTCACCTGTTGATGCTTGGACATTTGGATTATTTTGGGGGGCTGTTATGGTGTGCTCTGAACATTCATGTACAAGCCTTTGCATTTGCTTATTTTTTAAAGTATTTGGGGAGTAGATAACTGCCCCCCCCCAAGAGGAGATGGGGACCTTAACTCGACCCACAGAGTAGGTTCTTAGTTCTCACAGAAAAAGAATTTAAGAACACGTCAGAGTGAGGCACAGGCAAGAGTTAGGAAGAAAAATCTAGAAGGAATTTGAGCTTGAGCTGAAGAGGGCACAGTTCTGACTGAGAAGGTGGGAGCTAGTGGCCAAGAGCCTGGCTGAGCTGAGATGGGTGGCTCTGGGTGGTGATGATCTCAGCT
Source organism: Heterocephalus glaber (assembly GCF_000247695.1). Next base: position 6,947,145 of record NW_004624800.1, on the reverse strand, counting down.
CTGGTTTGGAAGGAGGCTGGGAGAAGCTCTCACTGCTGGGAGAGGAGTGCTTGTTCCCAAGAGGATTGTTTCTGCTTGGGGTCATCTCAACCTCTTGGAGGCTCTGCTGGATTCCAAAGTGACTGGAGATTCCTGGGAGCTCAAGGGCAGTTGAATGTCCCTGTAGACCTCTTCTCTTGGTGTCCCCTGACTTGAAAGGGTTGAGATAGGTTACATAAATGAGACCTAATCAGCTTCATGTTGCCACTTTTAGACAGGTACTCCTTAAATGATTAACATGCCTACAAGTAGAGCTGACCTAAAGAAAGATTTAAGGTAATGTAGGAAACAGATACAGTACAAAATAGAGGTCAAGCTTTGTTCTGACTTTAGTTACCTGTTGGGCGTCTGTGGGCCCAATTGAAGAATCACGGTGGTGGTGGTGGTGGTGGTGGTGGTGATTTTTCTTAAAAGCAAAAAACCACTTTTAAGTTCCTCACTGCCTCCAAAGAAAGCACAAATCATACTCTGAATGAGTGAAAGGATAAGGGCCCAGGAATGTATCTTCTGTCCCTATGTTGATCTCCAGCAGATACCTAGTAGTGGAATTAATGTCATACAGTAAATTTGTGTTAACTGATATTTCTAGCTTTAGTAAAGACATAATGCAGTGCAGCATTTGTGACTTTCAGGTCTTGAGAATTTGACTTTGGAGTAGAAACAGAATTCAGTTTCCCATTTGGGCATGTGATTCTTTTGCTTCTCTGATTATAGAGTTAGAGTTAAAGATTTTGAATGGCTTTGAATAAGTAGTGATACAACTTAGCTATGTCTCTAGAAAACTGGGAAGGAAGGGTCACAGGCCCTGGGGAAGTAGGTAGGATGGGATAGTGGGTGTTGGAGGAAGAGCGCCCCTGGAGTCCTGGGGTTTTGACCTGGGGAAAGGCCAAGCACTCCATTTTGGATTTTTAAGACAGGGTCTCATTGTGTAAGGTCATACTGGCCTTGAATTCACTATGTAACCCAGGATGGCCTGAAACTCACAGTGATCCTCCTGCCTTAGCTTCCGGAGTGCTGGGATTACAGGCGTGTGCCACCACACCCAGCTGAGCACTCCATTTTGGATAGACGAGGTAGCAACTATGGAGGACCCAGGGGACAGGAGCAAGGAAGCCAGTCAAGGGGCAGCCTGGCATGGTTGCCGTGCAGCTGTGAGCATAGGTGTCAAACACCTTCTGCTAGTTATTTTCCTTACTCCTAAAGTTGTTCAGGTAAAACTGTAGAAGTCTGTGATCAGAGTCCTGAACAGAGCTCTCTGCCAAATGTACAGCCTGAAGCCTTCCCTTTGGTGCTAGGCAGATTTAAACCAATCTCAGCTGGGCACGGAGACCCAGGTAGGCTGTCAGACTCGTGCTTTCATGGGTGAATGCTCTGGAGCCTGCTCTGTAGTCCTTTCATGTGTGCCAGCTAGATGGGAATAAAACAGAGCAGGCTCCACGCAGCAGCTGAGAAGCAAGAGCACTGCTTCAGGGAGCACCAGCCAGCCCGCTTCCTACCGGAGGGTGTTCTGCTTCCCAGTCCTGCCCCAGCCCCTGCACCTGCCCTATCCACTCTTCTGCTCCTCTTGTTACTTTATATGTTGTGCGGGCTTGCTGTTTTGTCAGCGTTTTGTTGTGGATATAGAAACCACAGTGTTCCCATTACCCAGCTCTTTTTTGTACAATATTTTAAAGTAAATTCCAGTCATCATATTTTACCCACAAAAGGTGGTTGTTTTTTATTTTCATTCTAAACATGAGCACAGTAAAACCATGGTGACTTGTAGCTTGATTTCAGAGAATGCTAACCTTTTCTTACTAACTAAAAATGGTGTGGTCTGTGTGCCCTGTCACCTTGTTTTCATGACTCTGAAACTCACTCATGCTGTGTTGTTGCAGTCCACCCGCCTTGTGTGTGGTCTGTTGTGTGATTATCTCACAGCTTATTTGAATTTTCCTGCTGTTGGCATGTGGCTTGGTTCCAGGATTTTTCTTCTCCCCTCTCATGAACAGTGTGGCCTGTGTTTACAGTTCTCTGAGTTACATGTGCAGGAGTTTCTCTAGGTCTGAATAGTTTCTTGCATGTTTTAGAACTCTTGCGTCACACTTTGAGTAAAAGCCAGAATGGTGTATATACCTTGAGCCAAGTGTTAAAAAATAAGCAATTACTTCATTGACTAATACCCAGGGTCATTTCAGTGTTACCATATTTAAAATGTTACCGAACTGGAAAACTAAACTTAGTCATTTTATATTTAATATATTCCTGCTGGCTTGAACCACAGGTGGTGCATGCGTGACTGTCCCGTCAGGCGGCTTGTACCACTGGTGGTACAAATGGATTTAATCACTTTTATCAGCCTTTTTACTAATAAAATTAATGAAAAACCACCCAATGGAACAGTCATGCATGGTTGAAGCCACCCAGCACCAAGACATACAAATTATGGCCCTGTCGTGACTGTCTTAATAGTGAATTTTAACTGTACAAGGTGTGACTGAAAAAATACAGTAAATGTTTAAACTTTAAAAATTTATTGCAGTAAAAGACAAATTGGTGTTGGTCCCCATCAAAATACTCCCTTTGCTTTGAACACATTTATCCCATTGTTAATGTCACTTTCTGAAGCAGTTCTCTTTCACGTCTTTAGTTGTACTTTTTGTTGTGGCTGCCTCCATGTCCTGAATCCATTAAAAATGTTTACCATTTATGGTCATTTGGACTTTTGAGAGTCAGAAATTGTGTAGTGCCAGATTCAGTGAATAAGATGGATGAAGAAGACACTGATGAAAGAGAACTTCAGAACTGCTTCAGAAAGTGGCAAAAGTGATGGAATATGTTCAGTGTGAAAGAAGTGTTTTGAGGGGGATTAACAGCAGTGTGTCTTTTTACTGTAATAAAAAATTTCAAATTTATAAACATTTTGAATTACATCTTGTATTTTCATTAACTCTAATGTAGACTTTATTTTTAGAACATACTGTAATATTTGCCTTGCTGTTTTTGTCTTTTTACATTTTTTTAAAAGCTAAAAACCTAAAGCAGCTATAGTCTTTTCTTGAAAACCTCATTTCTTCTGTTTGTCCTACAACTCTGATTTGAATTACATCATTTTAACACTCCTCAACATTGGCTCTGGCAGGCACATCTGTTCAATGTGTTTGCTCTCAGTTTATAGAAATGGAGGCAAATATTTCACATTTATGGGCAGAAGTGGTAACTGGGTTTTTGGAGTGTTTGAAGTGACAGTTATTATCTTAAGGTTTGTTCTTATATCCATACCCTTCCTTCTCCCCACAAACACCTGTGTTTTTTGAGTATGAGGAACTGTTCTCTCTGGCTCTCTGTCTGGGAGTGGCACATGGGCACAGTTCAGAGCTTCCTGGGGTAGATGTGGGGGAGAAACCTCAGTTGTCTGCCAGCTGGGTCCTGCAGAGCAGAGCCCACCCTCCTTCCTGAAACCAGAACCCTCCCTTACCCCTCTCCCCTGCAGTCACTGATAGTTGCAGGCCTCAGGTCATCTCTGTCTTCAGAGCTAGTGTGCCCAGCTGCCTGGGTGATCCTGTCGGGAACCCCTTCCCTGGATTCTCCCCACCATCATTCTTTCTGGAGCTCTCTGGAGTCCTAGTGGGAAGAGGATTCTTTGCTGCCATGAAGGCTTCTCAGAGCCAGCATCCCAGTTACCCCTCTTGCAGGCCTGAGGCTTTGGGTGAGTGGGTGCCTTCCTCCCTCCAGTGGTGGCTATCTGCTGACTGCCACACTCAGAAGTCGAATGGCCCCTCTGGCCCTTCCTAGAGCCTCCCCCTCCCCCTTTAATCCCTTACCCTAGGCAAGGCCATTCCACCTGGACGTCTCTGGTGTCCTGGCCTCTCTTTTCCTTGAGTTCCATTGCATTCCAGTTGTTGGCAGACAAGGCACAGCCCAGGCATCCCACTCAGACTGTGGCCCTTCCACAGTGGTGATTCCCTCAGCTGCTGCTGGTCACCGCCTCCTGTCCCCTCCTCACCTGTGCCTCTGCCTCAGGGGGCTGAAAGTGAATGCAGCATGGAGTCTTTGGGGGCCATTACATCCCTGTTCACCCTCCTGCCCAGCCAGCAGCCTACTTTTCTGCCCCTCCCAACCCATTCCAGTTTGAACTCTATGGTTGTCAAACCCACCCAGAGTCCTTCCTGGTGAAGGTCACAGAGTGACTTACACAGAGCGAAATGGAGATGGTACATTCAAATTCTGTGCTGATGATGACAGTAGTAGCTAGCATTTGCCACACGCTGGCCTTATTTAGTACCTCACCGCGAGCCCTTGTAGTGGGTAAAGAGAATAAAAGAATTTGCCCAAGGTCGTATAAGAAGAAAATAGCAGTTTCATGCGATCTCATTTGACCCCACTGCCTTTTCTTCTTCTGGCTTCCAGGATAAGGCTGCTCCTCCTTCATGTTGCCTATAATTTTGCAGTTGCAACACTCTGGCTTCCTCGTCATGTAGTCAGGACTCATTTTGGCCTATCATATTGGTGTCATTTCTCTGATAAACGGTGGGTCCCAGAATCAGATGGTGTTGTCAGAGATGTGCCAGGAGCCAGTCCAGTCTTCTCTTCTTGGCGGGTGTGACCTCATGTGGCAGCTGCCCAAGACAAGCCCCAAGTCCTGGAGGCTCTCCATGGGCAAGGAAACCTCTCTTCCACAAGGAAACTGCCCTCCCTCCAGCCCTCCCTGTTTCCTTCCCAAGTGGGTGATGTCATAGTCCAAATCACAAGTGTTGTATAAATTTGTGTAGGTATTTATCATATACACATCCACTCCAGTAAGCAAGAAATAGATGCTACTTGCAAGACTGCATTATTTACAGTTGTACTTTCTAGCGGTGACTAGTGAGGTGTATTTCATTAAGTGAAATGCTATAGATCTCTTGTTTGTTTGTTTGTTTTGTTTTGTGACAGATTCTTGCTGTGTATTTCAGGCTGCCCTTAAACTCATGTAGCCCAGGCAGGCTTGAACTCATAATGATCCTTCTGCCTCAGCCTCCCAAGTGCTGGGATCATAAGCATGTGCCACCATGCCTAGCTAGACATTCTGAAGTGAAAAACAGTTGCAGAAAGGGGCGTGGTTCATGGGTCCCAGAGAGCAAGGAGAGATGCCCCAATCCTTGGGCCAAGTAAATTTGAGTGGGATGCTTTCTATAGTCAAACCTCAATACTCAGTGTATTTGATGTGAAAATTTTGTCTTAGTACTCATCATCTGTTTTGTATTTGATGCTCACGCTAGAATTTATTGGAGTGGATTACCTCATGACTCGCTACACTTTCCAGTCAAAACAGTTTATTTGGTACTTGATGTTTTTGGTACTCATTGTGCCACCCAGAATCAGTTAACAGGTGCTGAGGTGCCACACTGCATTGTTTTTCTGTAGAAATTCCTAAGGCATGTTCACTTATGAAGGCCTCTGAAGTCTTGTACCAAAGTAAAGTATTTAACTTCACTAAAGCTAGTGATTCCCAAATTCCCTTGGTGCTCAGCTCAGTTTGATGATCTAATTAGTGTTTCATGGAAGACTGTTGTGTTTTTAAAAAACCTTTTCAATATGTATGGATACAACTGAATTAGTAATACTTTTTTTTTTTTTTTGGTACCAGGGATTGAACTTGGGACCTTCTGCTTGCAAGGCAGATGGCAGAACCACTGAGCTAAATCCCCGGCCCTGAATTAGTAATATTAAAGAGGATATTTTTCCAGGATTCTTGGGGATCATTTCTTTTTCAGTTAGTTTTCCTGCTCAGGCGAAGGAATTTTATGCATCATTAATCTTGAGAAACAAACTGTTTCATCAGTTCACAGTTTGAATTGTTTCATATTGATTCCATTGACTTTCAGCTCCCTTTGGAGTAACAGTTCTTTGTAATAGTCGTTAAATATATAGCGTCCCATTTTCTGTTTTGACTGTTGTGTTCCATTCCATTATCTCACTTTCCTAAGGTGAAATGAAAGTGAAGAGTAGTTGGTGTGTATACAAAGGCACAACTGGTTCCACCATCGGTCCCTGTCCTAGGTTGGTGGCATTTTCTGCCTTAATTTCCTGTCAGGAAGATGAAGCCTGTGCACCTCCCGGGGGTTGACAGGTGCTCGAGGGCATGGCTGGGCCTCCTTGAGAACAAGGAGGTGGGGAGGAGACCTGAGGCTGCCTTCACTGGCACCTGCTTCCCTCCCTGGAATCCCACTTGTCCACCCTTGCTTCCAAGGCATGAAGTGGCAGATCTGCAGGTTGGTGTCCTGAAACTGTGGACTTTCATAAGTGCAGTTGGCAAACCCGGTGATGCCAAGGGTACCTTGGGAAACAGTCTCATATCCTAAGTGTGCTTTTTGTTCTTAGGATTGGGAGACCTCCTGAGCTTTCTGACTATGTGATATGGTTTATTAGGAAAAGATTTTTACCTTACCTAAAAACCATTTTAACATCTATGACTTACATGCAGTCTGTTCAAGATTGCTGATGTTTTTTTGGTGGCCTGGTTGAGATGGAAGGTATATAGTTTGTAAAGTAGTGTATTTCTGAAGCTTCGTCTTTGACAATTAAGCCAGCCTTTTGTGGGCACCTCTGTCGTCATTCATCTTGCCACACATTGGAGTGAGGCATGAGCAGACAAAGCATATGCTTGGACACTTGCCACATGTACCCTGGCTGACCTGGAAACCCCATTCCCAGAGCTGTTGGTGTCATTGCTAGAGCAGTGTGGTATGGCCCTGGCCCATCAGATGCCTCTTCAAGGAAGGCTTTACTGTGGGGAGTGTGGTCAGCAGATGCCTCCCGCTGCCATCACCATCAGGATCAGCATTAGGGCGAGCTTCTCTGCCCAGCCAGGCCCTTCCAGGCTCCACAGGCACCAGCTAATAGCCCAGCCTGCAGTGCCTGGGAGGCGCTGGCCCTGTCTGACCAGCCCTTGGGACTGGTGCTGGCTCCTCGGGTCCTCCATCACAGGTCATCTTTTGCTCTTGCTCATAAAAGTGCACATCCTAGGAAGTATCTTCACCCAAACGGGGCTTGGCATCTGCTGTCAGCCCAGGACCTGTCTTTGCAGACATTTCTGGGGTATGCCTATGTTTATTGTTTTGTTTCAGACTTTAATTTTAGGTTCCTTCTCTTTAATGATTTACAGATGCTTTGTGCATATATAGGTGTGAAGCTCTCTAGGAGATAGGAAAATAGAGAGTAGGGTGGTCCCCTTTACACTCACATACTTACACAGAGAAGGATTCATGATTGTTTGCAAACCTCAGATCAACTGGGCATGAATTTCAGATACTAAGGACAGCTAGAAAAAAGGAACGGTAGACAAAACAGCAAAACATCTAACAGCAGGAATAGAAGGTTTTGGTAAATTTTCTGCATGTTCTGAATGTCAGTTGAGGTTTGTGTGATATACTGTTGCCAAGTGTAGAAATAGACGAAAGTATATAATAAAATAAACTTGAGACTTCAGCATGAAGAGGTTGTATTTGATCTCTTAGATGATCAGTGAGTCTTGTTAGGTTCATAATTGGGATCAGAAGTGTAATAGAAAAAAATGCATTAAGAACATACATCAAGAAGTATATCGCTGCCAGGTGTGGTGGCACATGTCTGTAGTCCCAGCTACTTGGGAGGTGGAGTCAGGAGGGTCACAACTTCAAGACCAGCCTGGGCACCTTAGTGAGATCCTGTCTCAAAATGAAAAAGGGCTGGAGGTAGCTCAGTACAATGGCCTGGATCCAGTCCCCAGTTCTGCCAAAAGGAAAAGGCAGCAGCACATATCTTATGCTGGAATTAGGGGAGTGGAGATGTAGAGAAAGTCACCCCAGCCATTTTAACTTGGTGTATTCAACTTCACTGGATGACAGAGCTATATTGACATTACCCTTTATACTGTGTTGATATTTTCAGTGTTATCTTTGTTTTTAAAAAGTCAGGCTTTGTTAAATTGTGCTTTCTTAAATTTCAAAATATTTGTATAGATTTAGTGTTGATATAATGAGAACTAATTTGCTAGCTCTTTAAAATTTACCAACTTTAAAAAATTGCAGCTCTTCAGGTTCTTTGTTTAGTGAATAGCCAATTGGTGAGTCTATAGTTTCTTATGACCCTTAAGAGTGATTTACTGTTTATTGACACCTTGAAAGTGAGAGAGCCCATGACTCAGCCTGTAGTGCTGGAACATACTAACTTGTGAGCCCAGTGACCTGGCAGTGGTCCTGCTACTTTCTACTAGACAGTCTTGGCCATGGTGGTTTGCTTCGTTAAATCATTCTCTTCCTATGATAAAGGAAAGGCCAGAACAATTTTTAAGATTGGCTTCTAAATATCTGACTATAATTGGCTCTCATGAGCAGAATATGTTGGTTACACATACACATGGTACATAAAGTTTCCAGTTTACAAGTAGCTTATGCACCAGAAAATTTAATGTGTTTGTTTGCTGTTTAGAAGGAAAGACTTTATTCCAAGCCAGGGGTATTATAAGAGTAGACCATGGGGCCGGGGATTTAGCTCAGTGGTTCTGCTGCCTGCCCTGCAAGCACAAGAAGCTGAGTTTGATCTCTGGCACCCCCCACCCCCCAAAAAAGTAGACCGCGCTGTTCTGATTGACTATAGTATACAAGCAGGGCCTAGGACACAGCCACTTCCTACAAAGTATTTGTTAAGTATAAATGGTTACTAAAAGTTCTGTAATTTTCCTAAGCCTGTTTAGAAATTGTTACGATAAATATACATTCTCAGTAACCAGACAGTGTAAGCCATTACCAAATGAGAAATAAATTTTAGTGTAAGATCCAGTGTTTCAAGGAAAAGATTTGGAAGAAACAAGACATTTATGGAAATTCTAAAGAGGAGTTTTTGAGTAAATGCAGATGCTTGATGATCCTGGTTTTTCATTATTTCTAAATCCTTTAAAAGCATAGAGCTTTTCATTTCATTTATTCATGCAAAACATTTGTCAGGCCATGTGCTGAGCTCTGTACTGTGTTCTCAGGATATTATGGTGAGCAGAGAAGATGCTCACCATGCCTAGGTCCTCCATACTGGTGAAGTAAGGAAGCAAGCGGGGGGCTTCCTCCAATAGGTGGTAACAAGGGAAAGGCCCAGGTGGTGGGAGACCCTGACCTCTTCTGGTGGGCTTCCCAGGGAGTCTGACCTAAGGTCAAGTGTGAAGAAGGGAGAGACGGGCATGTCCAGGAGAGGGGAGAGGTCTGGGGGCTGTACTCGAAGGGACAGAGGAGGAGAGAGCCAAGAGTCTGGTCATGCTATATATGAGGAGTTTCCTGGTCACATTGCTCTTAGAGTGACCACAGGTTCATACTGACGGATCCAAGGAGGGATGCAGGGAGGACACCAATGTGTAGAGGTGGGGTGGTCTGGTTTGGACTACTGCAGTGGTGGTAAGAGACCATGATGATGGTGGAAAGAGGAGGTGGTGATGCAGGAATGGGTTTGAAGTGGCCTTGACAGTTAACATCAGCAGCACTCAAATATACAGATGAGATATGAGAATCCTTCCCAGATTTCTGGAATGTGGATGCAAAGATGGGCAGCAATGGTAGAAAGTGGCATTCAGAGGGCAGAGGAGACCATTTTCCTTAGTTGCTGTTAGAACTTAGGAAAAAAGGGGAGAAAGAGAATAAAAGAACATCTAGATAGGTGTGAGAAAGCTTATCCAAGATAGAATTGAACACTGTTCATTCTAGTTTGGGCAATTTAAATGGTAATTTCCGCTTTGGGTAGAATTAAAAATGTGATGGCGCTTAAATAGTAGTTGATGCTATCAGGTGGCACCACCAGTCCAAACATGCCGATTGTTATAAAGCCAAGTGTGCTGTGATCCTCCGAGGAAGATGAAAGGAAAGACAGATTAAAACTCAACATAGGGAACATTTGTTTGCATTTGAGGGAGCCCTTATGTTAGGTTTATTTGACTTTTGGACATACCTGTTTGAATGTACAAAATAAAATAATTTCAAGATCAGGAGTGGTGTTGTGTTTTCATAAAATATCGTACAGCTCAGATCACAAACACGAGAGATGACTCATGTTTCAGTAATCTAGACTTAATCTATAAGCATGACCTATGTAGTGCTTAAATATGTCTAGGCCTCCTTGGCACTCTAATCCACTGAGGAACTGGGCTGCTCAGTTTCTTGGCCAGGAAACTCACTGGGGCACGGATTTGCAGGCTGTAACTTGTGCTTACTGTTTCAGATCCTGTTTGCGTCCCAGTGGCATTTATGTTTCAAAGCCATTAAAAGAACTCAGTGTTTCTTCATTTTCACTCGAAACATTGATTTGAAACCTCCACATTTTGGTGTGATATATATAAATTATCCTTAAAGCATGTCTGGAATGTTGCATGTTGAAAAGTACTAATTTAATACAATATTGAATGCCTAATGTCCTTTACTGATGATCCTTTATGATACAGTAGCTTCATACACTTAGAAGTAATAGCTGTTGCCACTTGTTAAATGTTAATACTTTATATGCATTATTTAAACTTACAACAGTCATTTGTCCCCATTTTGCAGATAGGAAATAGAGGATTAGAAAGTTAAGCAGTTTACTTATACTCACCTGTAAGTGTGGAGCTGAGCTCACACCCAGGCCTCTCTGAAGCCAGGGTGCACTGTGCGCTGCTTTCCAGAGTCCCTTCTAGAAAGAAAGGGAGTGCCCACTTTCCTTCATCTTTTCCCTCACTGCCATTTACTTTCTTGCCAAGTGCTAAAGGAAAAATTACCAAAACTCACAGGTAACTTGTTTTTTCCCATTTGTTAATTGTCTTTCTCTTTCTGGGAATTTCCTGAGCATATCTTTTGCCCTTTTTTCTTTGCATTTGTCTTCCCAGTTGTGTAGGCAAAGCAATATATTTTAAGTTTCCATTAACTAGATGTTAATGAAAGGCAACAGAGTTTATTGTGCCTTCACTTGGCCAGCTTTTCCATGAGTGCTAATAGTTGAACAATTTTGAATGAAATGTCCTAAATTTATTCTCCACACAGCCCCTAGAATGAACAGGTTTTCACACGGAAATAATCTTTAGGTTAGAGCAGTACCTGCTAATTCCCATAAATTGAGAATTTCTGTCAGTGCCTGTAACCCTGTTACTTACCTGAAGATGTTAAAAAGAATTCATTAATTTCCTTTCTTTCTTCTTCAGGTTTGCCTGAAATGAGATTTCATTCTCTACATTTAAAGGACATCCTTTCTGAGCTGCTGTGAATAAATTTGAGATGATACTGTATATTTTCAACTAATGGGGAATTAGCTGTGTCTTGAATAAGGATTGCTGTACTGGACAACTTCAGAACATTACTCACAATGTCATCAAGCAGGAGTCAGAATCCCCATGGACTGAAGCAGATTGGCCTCGACCAGATCTGGGACGACCTCCGAGCTGGAATCCAGCAAGTCTATACCAGACAAAGTATGGCCAAGTCCCGATACATGGAACTCTACACGTATCCTCCTTTTCTTGTTCAGAATTTTGATTATTTACTAGTAAGATCTTTCAGTTACTGGAAATTTTACATCATGTTTTCTCTTCCAAGCTCATCTAAATAGAATCACTGAGTTCATTTTTAGCTTTAAATTTTTTGAGTAGAGGTCAGACTAACTGGTTAGTATCTTAATACTGCGATAATACTCTAGTTACGTGTATATGTTTATATTTCAACTACAGGTGCCCTTTCATATCTGTGAGTTCCACATTCGTGGATCCAACCAAACACAGTTTGAAAATCCTTGGGGAAAAAGTTTTCTCTGTGCTAAACATTATAGACTTTTTCTTTTCATCATTCTCTAAATAGTACAATATAACTGCTATTTATAAGTAAACGAGAGGATTTAAAAAACATGGGAGGCTGTGTTTAAAGTTTATGCAGATACTGTACCATTTTTTTAATGAGAGACTTGAGAATCTGCAGATTTCAGTATTGAAAAAAGTCAAAAAAATTCAGTTCCTTTGTCATGGTAGCCATATTCTAATGCTCAGCTGCCCGACCATAGGATAGTTCTGTGGACAGTGTGTGCCTAAGCAGGTGATCATTCATTTAAATGTTGTTCTTAGCTACCTTCGAATTGTAGGACAGAGTTGAGTACTTGTATCGAAAACAGTCTGGCCCATAAAGTCTGAAAAATTTACTATCTGGACTTTCACAGGAATTGTGTTGACCTAATCTGAAGCACATACAGCAAAACTTACTGTTATGGCTCTGTTTTCCAAAGAGAAATAAGAAAGTCTTTGACTTACTGCCTCGTTAATTTTTTAGGACTGCCATTCTTAAATTGGGTATTCTTTTCCTTCTAGTTTGTCTGAGAAGATAATAGCTCCATGTATTTATTGAAACTGCAATATTCAGTCTAAAATATCTTACTTGAATTCTTTAGCTGTTTTTTATGAAACAGGTATAATTTGAATCCTGTGTACTTGAAAGCATCTTCATCGTACTTAATGTTCATTTCAGCCTGAGAGTTTGGGTCTGTCCCTTCTCTGTTGATGTCCAAAGACTCCAGTAATGTGCTTGATCTGTTTTAGAGAAGCATATCAGTGTTTTCTAGAGAAATCTACCTACTTTGAATGTAAAACAAATATTGTTCGAGCCTTTAGGGACCTCTGGCATTTTTGATGCTATAACATAAAGGTGGGTTGTTAAACATTTTTCTTGAGTTTTAAACTCAGACTATAAAGGAGAAGGAGTTTTGGCAAAGTGGGAGACTGGGTGTGGTAGTGTACACCTGTAATCCCAGCACAGTGGGAGGCTTGAGCAGGAGGATTGCAAGTTCAGTCCAGCCTGAGCAATTTAGCAAGACCCTGTCTCAAAATAAAAATTAAGGGCTGGGGATGTAGCTTTGTGTTCGAGGGTCCTGAGCGCAATCCCCTTTACTGAAGGGGATTTAGGTCTAAGCCCTTGCTGTCTATCTGTTCAGCACATTCAACAAGTATTCACTTCAAGTTTTCTTCCCTGCTTTAATACCGTAATCATACTGTAACACCTTTCCCCCCCAGTAAAATAAGAAGTACTTTCTAGTTAGGTGAGTTTCTTTGCTTTTGAACTTGAAAGAGCTAGTGAAACTTCTTATTTAGTTTATTGATAGTTCTATTTCAGGTGCCATGCTGGGCTCAGAAAACAGCCGCAAGTCCCTCTACTAGTGGAGAGGTAGTTAGGGGATGCAGGAAGTATGGAGCCCAGCCTAGCTCAGCTGGCAGGAGGCCATTTCTTGGAAGTTTCTATTTGGTTTTGCTGGCCCAGACCTACCTGCTTCTGTTTTCTGGGTCAAATTTTTTTTTTTTAAGTCATCATGCACCTCATCTCAGGTCCTTTTTTTCTAGAGGGTGGGAGACAGAGCAAGGGATCAAACCTAGGGCCTTGTGCCACTAGGCAAGTACTCTATGCTGCCAGCCCTCAAATCTGCAATTTTAGCTTCCCCTGGAATCAGTTTAAACTTCCATATCCACGTCTTGGAGGAGGGGGTGATCCACTACATTTATTTTCCAACAGACAGCATCAGCAGATACAATTATAGGGGTTTCTCTGTGGACCACACATTTGCAGAGAGAACCACTGGTGTGTTCTCTGTACAACACCCACTGTGCAATGTGAACAGGTACTTTGGTTTTGACCTTAAAGTCAGATGTAATAACTACAAGATAAAGCTTTGGGTAACAGTCTTTTTTTTTTTTTGGTACCAGGGATCGAACTCGGGTCCTTCTGCTTGGGTTGGGTAACAGTCTTAATGGGCATTTCAGTAGAGCGGGTCTTGAATGTCTAGCCTGGTATATTGAACGTCTCACTGGTATATTGATTCTTGCACATATGACAGGGCAAAGAATTCTTCACCTTCATAAAATAAGGTATGATTACACAGATAAACAAGATAGAAAAATTAAAGCTGTTACTCAGCATTTGCCTGGTCCAGTTTTGTAGCCTTCCTGCATTACTTGAGGAAAGATCTTCATAACTTCTTGGTTTGTCTTACCAAGAAAAATTTTTTTTAAAAAATTGGGCCGGGGGATTTAGCTCAGTGGTTCCATTGCTTGCCTTGCAAGCGCAAGGACCCGAGTTCGATCCCTGGTACCAAAAAATAAAAAAATAAAAAAATTGTAAACCTGTGATAGCAAACACACCGTACCTAAATAAAAGTTCTCATAACAAGTATTTTCTCCCATTATTACCCGGAGTTAAACTGGTTTTTCTTTTCTTTTTCTTTTCTTTTCTTTTCTGTCTTTTCTTTGAGAAAAGAAGCATGTAGTTCAGACTAGCCTTGAACTCACTATGTAACCTAGGCTGGCCTCAAACTTGCAGTGATCCGAGTGCTGGAATACAGGTATGAGCCACCATGCTGGGTGAACTGGTTTGTTTTCTGAGCCTGTTTTTGGAGAGTCCTCTTTTTCTCCACCAGCACCATAAGGGCACTGTTCATGCTTCCTGGTCGCGCTGCTCACCTCCCAGTAAGTCACAGTTGGCATCTTCAGAATCCACATTCAGTCCTCTGTTCTGTGGGTATGACCCTCGGTCATTGGAGTCAGGCTGCTGAGCTCTTGGCAGCCTGCAGTGTGTGCCCTGTGGGGAGAACATGCTGAGACTTGCTGGTCCCTGCTGCTGCTCAGCACCTGCCAGTCATGCAGTCTCATCACAGCTGCCTCTGCCACTCTGCTCAGGTCTGACAGGGATGTTATCATCCCCAGTCCCCCTTCTGTCACTGTCAGGTGCTGTGGGGTGGAGGACTTCAGGTGGCAGCCTTATTTCACCTGTTGTTGCACAATTCTGTCTTTCCATTGTGGAAAATCAAAACTCCCAGAAAAGCAGATCAGGCAGAAGAAGTAATCAGGCAGATTGTTTTTCAAATTGATGGATGATGATCTGTGTCCATTTTGGAATAATCACCTAACCCAGCACATGCCTCTGGATACTTCCTCTTGCACTTTTTATGTAGGAGACTTACATTAATCAGATGTTGCTCCCTGATAAGTGTGGCTTACATCAGAACCTAAACATGTAAAAGTTTGTCATATCCTTTAGCATATGAATTACGGTTTTCATAGGTGTATATTCACCCATTCTTTTAGAATATGGATTGAAAAGGCATTAACTAGTTCTCAGAAAGAAGAAATGCAGATAGTAAGGATATGGAAATGTGTTTAGCCTATGACTGTCAAAGAAATGGAGAATTAAAATGAGACTTTTTCAGCCATCAAGGGGAAAAGTTTTTCAGAAGTGGTCATAGCCAGTGCTGGCAAGAGGGGAGGACAGAGCTCCTGCAGTGCTGCCAGAAGTGTTAGTTTGCGGTGATCTTTCTACAGAGAAATTGAGAAATCTATTTCTAAAGATGTGAAAATACACATTGGCCCAGTAATTTTTTAACTTTTAATTCTGTCCTAAGGCAGTAGTTGTATTCAAATTATATGTATGAGACTTATTACCATATTTTAATAATAGGGAACCATGGAAAATAACCTCAGTCTTGATTTGATGTAATTATTAACAGCCATCAGAAATGCACTGAAGACTATTCACTGACATAGTATATTGCTGAGAGAGAGTAGGATACAAAGTGAGTGAGTCTGGGTTGGGTTGGGTTTGATTTCAGGTGGGGTCTTAAGGTATATAACTCATGCTGCTCTTAAACTCACTATGTAGCCCAGGCTGGCCTCAACTTGCAGGAATCCTGCTGCCTCAGCCTCTGGAGTGCTGGGATTACAAGTGTGTGCTGCCATGCCTGGCCACCATATGGTCTTGAAAGTGGCTTTCCCTAGAGACAGTGTTCTTCGGTGCCTCTTAGATTTTTAGTGTAGACCATACACTTAAAAATACAGTTTATTAGTTTTCCTTATAAACATAGTCCTACTTATACTCACAAAATTCTGCCTTTCATTACTGAGCTGGTACTATCAAAATAGGCTTTGGGATTGAGAAACACTGTATCTACCTTAGCAAGAGCCCACAGAAATTACTGTCATATTGCATGATTGTCTAATAAATGATTTTTTGTTTTTATTAGTATAGATATTGCATGCCTTTTTTTCCTGAACTTGATTCATGGTGCATATAGTAATATCACTTTAAACCAAATTTTATAGTTTATCACATCAGTTGCAAGCAGTCTTTGTTTTTGATTATTAGATTTGTCTGATTTGATTATTAGATGTGAAACTTATGTGCTTTGCATGGGCTGTTCTTTTTCATGAATGCTCCTAGTCACAGACTGAAGAAAACTTTATTCTTTTGTGACTTTACGGTCTGATTATGCCAATGTTATGTGACTGCTGCTGTTGGAATTTGTACAGGTGGCCTAATTGTTGACCTGTGAAAATAAGAAGTTGTGGGGGGGGGGTGGTGTTGTTGGGTTTTTGGTTTGGTTTCGTTTTAGTTCTGGTTTGGTGAGGTTTTTGGGGGGTTTTTTTGGTACTGGGGATCGAACTTGGGACCTTGCGCTTGCGAGGTAGGTGCCAGAACCACTGAGTTAAATCCCCAGCCCTGGTTTGGTTTTTTGAGACAGGGTCTCACTATGTAGTTCAGGATGGTTTTGAACTCACTGTGGAGCCCAGGCTGGCCCTAAACCCATGGCAATCCTCCTGCTTCAGCCTCCTGAGATTACAGGTATGGGTCACCATGCCTTGCATGATTTTGGTTTTTGAGGCAATGTCTCACTGTGTTGTCCAGGCTGCCCTTGAACTCATTATGTAGTTCAGGCTGGCCTCAAACTTGTGATTCTCCTGCTTCAGCCTTTTGAGTGCTGGGATTATAAGCATAAGTATACCACCAGAAAGTATTTTTAATACAAGGTATTAAAATACAAGGGTTTTCTCCTCATTACTGGGAATCAAGCTTAGGACCTTGGGCTTGCCAGGCAGGCATGGCACCACTGAGCTAAATCCCCAGCCCCTGGTAAAATACAAGTATTTTTAATGTAAGGTCATTTGAAATATTATTTTTGTTTGGTTGGTTTTGTTGTTGTTGTTTTGGTACCTGGAATCAAACTCTAGACCTTCCACTTGCGAGGCAGGCGGTGGAACCACTGAGCTGAATCCCCAGCCCTGAAATATTATTTTAATAGAAGCTAATTGTTTGAATTTCTACTTTCCAAGTTATAGAAGTAATAGAAGTAGTATTAGAAAATGGTCTAAGTTTTGCTTCTGTAATTGAGTTGACACTTCTTTTAGGAAATGGAAATATTGTGATAACTGAAAGCCAAGAGCTGGTTGCTCAGATGTAAGGCACAGTGCTGTGGCGACAGCCATCCAAGGCGTCTCCTGGCCTGCACCTTGGGCTGTGAAAAGATTCCAGTTATTGACTGCTGCTTTCAGCCGGTGGTTCCCTGTCCATAGGCCACTCCTGCCTGCAGCTGACGTGAGCTTCAGGAAGGCTTTCTGTGTGACCTGACCTCCACAGAGCCAGGACCCTGTCACAGGATTCATTCCTACCAAGCATGAAAAAGTGTGCCTGGGCAAAAAGCAGCAGCAGAGCTAGGTGTGGTGGCACAGCCTGTAATCCCAGCACTGGGGAGGCTGAGGCAGGAGGATCACCACAAGCTCGTGGCCAGCCTGGGCCATGTAGTGAGTTCAAGGGCAGCCTGAACTACACCGCGGGACTGTCTCCAAAAAAAAAAAAGTGTCAGCAGGACAGTGGGAGGGTGGGAGAGGCTGTCTTGGAGGTGGAACCAGGCTTGTCCCTGAGTCACACGAGGCTTTTTTTGGTACCAGGGCACAAACTCAGGACCTTGCCCTTACTAGGCAAACGCGGTGCCCCTGAGCGGGCCCTTGGCTCTGAAACATGGCAGACCATCTTATATCAGTTTCTTGTTTGCTTACAGTAGGAGACATACACGTACACACGCAGACCTCTGGGACATGGATGATTCTCCCTTGCAGATGACACCTGTGAATTAGCCCAGTGCCGCTTGTTCCTGGGGTGCCACAACCATGGGATGTGAGGAAAGGCTGGCTCCCGAGGCACATTTCTAATACACAACAATTCTACTTTTACTGTTCTGTTTCCATTTCACCAGACCATCGAGCGGAGTTGCAGCTAAGATGAAAAGAATTCAGAGTGCAGCAACGTGGCTTTTATGGCTGTGTCTAGATGTCCCCCAAAGCCTCGTGTCGTCATAGGTAGGGCTTTTTCAGAGGCGGCTGGATCTAGAGTGTATGATTGATTCATGGTGCGGTGCTAGGATTAAGAGTGGGTGATTACTAAATTAGGCCAGTGATGGCTTGGCACTGCCCTAATCCCAGTAGCCTCGATATAGTATGAGGGACAGAAAGAGGTTTGTCTTGCCCCTTGCTGCTTTGCTACCTTCTGCCTGCCATGAACTATTTCTCCCCTGTGAAGGTGCCCTGCCTTGGAGCCAGTTGATTGTGGACTGAAACCTCTATAAACTGTGAGCTAAATAAACCTTTCCTCCCTTAACTTTGGGTATTGGGTATTTTTTTTCAGTAACAAGAAAAGTAACTAAGACAGTGGCCTTGATGCTACATCAGATCTGCTTTGAGTCTTGCCATTGGCTGAGTCAGCCTGGGTTTGGAGCACAGTTGGGCTGTTTCTTCTGGCCAATGTGGCTCCTGGTCTATCCTTAGAGTACACAGTGAGGGAGGACTATCTCTGTGACTTTGTGTCCAACTTACACTTAGGCTTTCATCTAAGAGTTTTACAGTTTAGCTCTTATATTTAAGACTTTGGGGCTGGGGATTTACCTCAGTGGTTCTGCCACCTGCCTTGAAAGTGCAAGTTCCTGAGTTTGATCGCTGGCACCCAAAGGGGAAAAAAAAAGACTTTGATCCATTTTGAGTTAATATTGTGTTGATAAGGATCCATTATTTTGCACGTACTTGTTCTCTTGTCCCTGCACCATTTGTTGAAAAGACCATTTTTTGCTCCATCAGTCTTCATACCTTGCAAAAATCAACTTTCCACATATACTAGGTTTATTTCTGAATTCTCAATTTTATCCCATTGATTTATCCTGTGCCAATACCTTACTATCTTAATTACTGTGAAATTTCAAATTGTGAAATGTGCTCCAAATGTATTCTTTTTGAAGATTGTCTTTGGTCCTTTTGGATCTCTTAAAATTCCACATGAATTTAGAATCAGCTTGTCACTTCCTACAGCAGCTTCTCTGTAGGATTGCATTGAATCTGTAGATGAATTTGGGGGAAACTAGGGCCTTTCTTTTTTTTTCTTTTTCTTAAATTCTTTTATTGGTACATTTTAGGTATACAACACAATTACATTTCTCATTGGGGACTTGTACCTTTACATGATGCATCTTGGTTCTTATTTTTTCCCCATTCCTAGCCCTCCCTTCACCCCCTCCACCC
>NW_004624800.1:6876078-6922249 GCF_000247695.1 Heterocephalus glaber | reverse complement strand
CCTTCATCTCTCTTAATCAGTGTTGGTTTGAAATCTACTTGATCTGCAAAGAGGATAGCTACTCCTGCTTTTTTTCAGGTTCCTGTTGCATGGAGTATTGTTTTCCAAGTAGGGCCTTTCTAACAGTATTCAAGCTTCCTCCTTGCTTTTCTGATTGTAGGCTTTGAAGGTCTAAATTCCCTCCCAAGGGTTTTCAACTTTATCCTACAAATTTTGATATGTTGTATTTTTTGTTATTTAGTTTAAAATACTTGCTATTATAATTTTCCTTGTTATTTCTTTGATTTTTAGATCGTAGAAATGTGTTACTTTAGAAATATTTGAGGTTTCACTCGGTAGCTCTTTGTCACTGATTTCTGATATAATTCCATTTTGTTCAGAGAATGATCTCAATGGTTTTGGTACTGTTGAATGTGCTAAGACTTCGTTTAACAGCCATGAGAATGACCTGTCTTGGTAGACTTACTGTACTCTTGAGAAGAATGCAGCTCCTGCAGTGGTTGGGTATAGACAGTGGTGTGTAGCAGATGGGTGGCATCCTCTCTCCCTGCTCACCACTTGGCATGTCCTGTTGGTAGCTTGCAGGGTGCCACAGTGGGAATGTTGCCCTGCAGACTTATAAAGGCTGCAAATCAAGGGCTTGCTGTTTGTCTCACAGAGCTGGTTTACCAGCATCCTACTGGATATGGAGTATTTTAACTGCCCACTAAGGGAACAGTACTGGTAGCGTTACCAGATCTTCTGTCTTTATATTACTGCATGTTTATAGTACATAATGATTAAAATTTCATGGAGGAGGGCTGGGGGTTTAGCTCAGTGGTTTTGCCGCCTGCTCCACAAGCGCAAGGACCCGAGTTTGATCCCCAGTACCAAAAAAAAAAAATTTCATGGAGGAGAGTTGGTACATGTGCATAACACATCTTAATTCTCTTTATTTCCCCTTCGTCTTCTCATCTCTTGGGTCTCTTCCCATTTGCAAAAAGTCTTTCTCCATGTTTCCTGTTCATCTATGCCTTGACTGATTTCCTGGTCTAATTGAGAGAGGGATGTTAAAATCTCATCATACAATCAAAAAATTCTTTTTCCTTTTAATTGTCAGTTTTTTCATGTATTTTGAAGCTCTGTTATTAGGAAAGTACACCATACAATGATGCCTTTTTAATAAATGGACACTCATCATGAAATAGCCCTCTTATCTTGGGCAGTGTGTTGTGTCTATGTCCTTATATTTAAATTGTGTCTCATGTCAGCACATAGAATGGTCCTGCTGTTTTGTCCCTTCTGATTATCTCTGCCTTTTGATGATAGTTTTAGCATGTTGACATTTATGATAATTATTAATTGTATCCTTTTAAGCCTACCATTTTATTATTTTTCTCTTTAAAATTTTTCTTTGTTCTGCTTTCTTTCCTCTTTCTGGATTATTGAAAAATTTTTAAATTCTTATTTTAATATATATAGTGGGCTTTCTAGTTATACCTTTGAAGAATGTGTGTGTATAGGAGGAAGGTTAAGAGATTGTTCTGGACATTATGTACTCCCTTTCTTGGCATGCTATATGCAGTTTTAGCATTACAGAAAATGTACTGTAATTTACTATCTCCAGCCTCTTCTTTATGTTACCTCTACAAATGCTTTTTTTTTTTGGTGCTGGGGATCGAACTCAGGACCTTGCGCTTGCAAGGCAGGCATGGTGCCACTGAACTAAATCTCCAGCCCCCTCTACAAATGCTTTTAAACCCACAAGACAGTTTTACAGCTGTTTGCTTTAAACTGTCCTTTGTATTTTAAAGAATTAAGGGGAAGGGTGCCTTTTCTACTTACTCAGATAATTATTATTTCTACTGCTTGCTTTCCCTGAAGATTCAAGGTTCCATGTAATACCAATTTTCTTCTTCCTGAAATGCAGCTCTGTGAATTTCCTTAGTTTTATTTTATCTGAAAATACCATTTCTTCTTCTCTGTGCTCCTCTTCCTCTTCCTCCTTTTTTGTGCAGCTGGGCATGGAACCCAGGGCCTTGCACATTTCTGGGCAAGTTTTCTACCACTGAGCTACCCCTCCAGCCATCACCTTTGTTTTCAAAGGATTTTTTTCCACTGCATATAGAATTTTGGGTTGATGGGTTTGTTTTTCTTTCTCAGCACTAAACAGGTAATTTTACTGTTGTCTGGCATTTATAATATGTGATCATTTGAATTCTTCTCCTGTATGTTACACGTGGTGTTTCCCTATCTGCTACCAAGATTCCTCTATATTTCCTCTCCCTCCATCTCTCTCTGTCTTCCCTGAACCCCACCATTATCTTTGTTGGTTTGTCTTCAGATACATTTTATTGCCAAGGCCTTCCCGTAAATAATCTATTCTAGGTACTGTATTTTTCTTGAATGTTTCTTGGTTCGTTTTCACGGTTCCTGTTTGTTGTTGCCATTAATTTTCATTCATCACAAACATAATTCCCTTTATAGGTTTGTATGCTGTGATAATTGCTTTAACAACCTTGTCTCCTGATTCTGACCACATGAGTCATCTCTAGGCCACCTCTGTTGTCTTTTGAAGCTGCGTCTATTTTCCTGTTTCATCTACATCAGCGATGCTGAATTGTGCCTTTCCTTTTTTCCAACACTAGACAGCCCTTCAGTATAAACTGACCTTTTCTCTGGTGCCCTCAGATAGTTTTTTAACAATATTTTTTCAGAGTTTATAGATATTTGCCAGAAATGTGGCTAGTTTCTAAGGTGTAAGAATCAGAGCCATGGTTTAAGTGTAATCTGAAGGTACAAAGGTAACTAATTCAGGCTTTGCCTAGACTGCTGGGATGTGGCCGGGCTAGAGATAGGGTATGGAAATAGGATGTGTTTTCTTGAAGCAGGAACTCAATAATTTGCACAAAGGTTGACTAGTCAGAACAGCTTGAGCATGTGATGTAACGATGTGAATGTGCCCACCTGAAAAATAAGAAACTAAGTTTTGAGACAGTTAAAAATGGTTACCACTAGATGGGAAGGGGTGGATCATTGCACTCTGGCTTCTTTTGGAGGAGGGGGTTGTTGAGACAGGGTCTTGCTGTGTAGTGCAGGCTAGCCTTGAACTCAAGGTGATCCTCCTGTCTCACCCTCCCAAGTACTGGGCTACAGGTGTGCACCACCATGCTGCCCAGCAGCACTCTGGGTTCTTGTTGTAAGTTGTGTTGCATTATTTTATCTTTATCTAGATCAAGGTGGATAAAAGAAAACCTGAATTTTAACAGGAAATCTATACGATTTCCTGCCTGATTGGCTAGAGTCAAGAATGGTGCTAATTTAGGAATGAAGGTAGAGATTAAACTCTGTATAGATACTTTAAAATAGTTTTTAAGAGCTTTCTTTTTCCAAGCTAGGCATGGTGGTGCATGCCTGTAATCCCAACACTGGGGAGGCTGAGGCAGGAGGATCGCTGGGAGTTCAAAACCAGCCTTGCAGTACAAAGCAAGACCCTGTCTCAAAAAAGAGAGACTTCCTTTCCACTGTTAAGCTTTTCAGTTTGTTCTGTAGGGTCCCAGGTGTGTGCCTCAAGGCCACTAAGAAGACTGTTTCGGGCACTGGACGTTGCTCTCCACAAGGAACACTTGGTAAGAAGGAAGGGCTCTGTTGTCAGTGTCACATTGGTGTCCAGACATTAACAGGCCCACCATTGCTCTCCAGAGAGAGGCTTTGAATTCCCTTCTTTGAAGAAATTGCCCTGAATGGGAAAAAAAGGTTGATACCAGAAAGTTTAGGATCAAACTTACAAAATGGATGGGAACAGATTAGAAGAAAATCCTGTAACCCCTTTGGACCACAGAGTGCTAACACTTAACGGCTCAGAGCAACAATAACAGAGAAAAACAGAATCGAAAGGACTTGGGTGAGTTAGACACTCTGTCAGAATATTTTAGCATTGCCTTAACCAGTTTCACTTCTTTACTTTTAAAGAGTTAACGATAAATCTGTCGAAGTCAAAAACAGTTAATCTTTTAGGAAATCAAAGTACACATTCTGTCTGATGAGAATGCATTGTCAGTTAATCGACAGCCTTTTTGCCCATGTCATCTGGACAAACTGATGTGTGCTATGGTTGGGATCTCAGCTGATACCTGTTTAATAGAAGCTGGAAGATCTGTCCCCCCATGGACCCCACAGTGGACATCACTAATTTCCTGTTCCAGAAAGAAAGCACTTCAGAGTTTTCTTAATATTCCCAAATTGTACCTTAAAAACGATGGTATAGTCTCTGATCTCTAAAGCATAGCAGCTCCACTTTCCTGCACTTTAGTGATCACTGGGTTTGTTTATAAGCCCTTTGTTGTTCAACAGCTGGAAAATTATATACTGCCAAGAAACAGGCCAGGCTGAAGTAGATAACCTAACATCCTTGAACCAGCAGCTAGCAACTGCGTGCTTGGCACAGTACAATAGGGTGTAAATGCACAGCTGGCTCTACACAAACTCGAGCAGGTGAAGGGCTAGAAGTGCAGGTGCCAGCACTGTGAGCCTCTGTGAAGCAGGAGGCTGGGTAAGGTGGGCTGGAGGGTGGTGGCCACAGAGAAGGGGACAGAGCCCTGGGCCCAGCTAGCAGAGGCCTGGCAGCTGACATTGCCGTGGAAACCTGGATACTAAAATTCTTTACTGGAAAGGTGAACCTGAAGATGAAAAAACACCTACTCTCCCAGGTCTCCTTATAGTTAAAAAAATTTAAACTGAGCTCAGGATAAGATGGAAGTTACAGTGATAGGAAAGCCCCACCAAGAACAAGCTAAAGTTACAAAGCACAGGAGAGAGTGTCGTGCAGAAGTGAGCATGCACTATACTGTAAAGAGCAGAAACAGGGCTGAGGATTTAGCTCAGTGGTTTCAACGCCTGCTGTGTAAGCGCAAGGACCCAAGTTCAATCCCCGGTACCGAAAAAAAAAAAAAAAGCAGAAACAGCCGCCCGCCTGCCCCCGCCCCCTTCCTATAAAATGGTCCTCGGAGAGAAACCATTCAAAATGATTAATAAAACAAAAGAATTTTTTAAAAAATGAGTTAAACACTGGAAAAATAAGTTTACCAGGAAAAATGTTAATTTTAAATGCAGTCATTAAGATTAATAGCAAAGTTGATACAACTGACAGTCAAATGGGAGAGCAGGTAAATCAGAGTTTGAACATAGAGAAAGATGGAAAGTAATTTAAGGCCTTAATTAATTAATGGAAGATAACATGAAAATGTCCAGTGTATGCACAATGGAAGAACTTAGAGAAAATAGAAAGGAGACCCAAAAATTTGACACTGTAGGCCAAATGTTTTCCAAAATTGGGAAGGGGCAAAATATGTGTCAAGTTTTAAGGTACTCATTGTAAGAACTCAAATACAATGTATAACTCCAACAGAGGACAAGAACTATAAAGGAATAAGGAAATTACCATTTTAATCAAAGGGAAAAAAGCATAGAAAGATACTTTTTTTAAAAATAGAGTGGTAGAAAGTAATTCTGTTACCATCATAAAACAGTTTAAAATCAGACTTGTCCATCAGAAACTTACCAGATTTTTGTTTTATTTTAATTTTTGGTGGTTCCAGTGCCTTGTGAAAGCTTAGGCAAGTACCCTGCCACTGAGCGACAGCCCTAGCTCCATCCACCCACACTCTGGGGAAACCCAGGGCCATTTTGAGACAGGGTATCCCAAAGTCACTCAGTCACCAAGGCTAGGATTGAACGTCCAGTCTTCCTGTTTCAGCCTCCACATGTGCTGGGATTATGAATGTGCACCACTATAGCCAGCTCTGGTCCCACCTTTTCTCTCTTTTCCCCCTTTCTCTCTTTCACATCTCAACAAGTTGTCCAGCTGGCCTTGAATTTTTCATCCTCCTACCTCAGTCTCCTGAGTAGCTGGGGATATAGGCAGGCACTACCACATCCAACTCTTTAATTTTAAAGTGACATTTTTTTAAAGGTTAAAAAAATACTTTGGAAATTTTTTAATAATTGAAACTCTTCAAAGAGAACTAATAGTAAAAAAGAAAACAACTTTCTATTGTGTGCACATCAGACTTCTCTAGAAGTACTGATACATACTGTGCTTGATGTCTCAGCCGAAGCTGGGTTAACATTTCTAACCTCTGTATGTATGTGTGACATGAGATTGTTCAAAGCTGTGTGGTACAGCCAAATGGTGTGTAGGAGGAATTTGTGTATTTTATATGCTCTCAATACATACTTATGCATTTTACGTATTTAAAATCTTTATACCCAAAAAGAACAAGGAGAGCTTATGAAGATAATTGACCAGAACAAAAGTAAATACACAGAAATGAAAGTCACAATGATGAAAATTAATAGAACCCAAGCTCGCTCTTTGAAAAGATTTACAGATAAGCCATTAGCAAAATCACTTATCAGAAACCCACAGTATTACAAATAAATAAGGGGACATTGCAGAAAAATAATTTTTTAAAGGGTAAACAATGCAGTACTTTTGAAAACAGTTGAAATGGATAGTTTTCTAAGTAGCAGGTCATATGGAGAGGAAAGGATGGACCATTGAACTAATTAATGGTTGGTTTGTAAACCATTGGTTTTCTGTGACCAGAGAAATAAAATGACTTCTTTTTGTATCACATGCAAGTTTAAAAACCCCAAAAAGAAATCAGCTTTGAGAGATCACATAGTACAGTTAGCCAGAGGAGAGGATTTCCGAAGCCCAGTACAAGCCATCGAAGGCAATGGAGATAAACTTGATGGTGATAAGTTAAGAATTTCTCATCACCCAGAGAGAGCTGTCCATGAACAAGACAGTTGCAGTATACATCCTTGATAAAGGACAAGTTTTCACAGTCACCAAATTGCAAGTCCAGAAGACAGCGTTTTTCGTTGGGTAGCAGAAACACTTCTTGTATGTGTTTCTGTTTTTTAAAATGTAGGGTCTCTGTAAAAAAAAATGACATACTACAAAATGCACAGATCTCAAGAATGTGGTTTGAGTCCCGTTTGGTCAGCAAAGCAGAAGAAACCATTTCTGAGTCCTCACCATAGATTTGTTTTGCCTGTCCTGGAACTTACTATGAGTGGGATTGTGTGTGTCTTAACTTCTTGTGTCCATTGTAGTTTTGAGATTCATTCATGGTGTGTGTACCAGAAGCTTCCTTTGTAGATGGCAGAATAGCACTTTACTCTGAAGATGGCATGATTTGCACTAAGAATCTGCCAAACTCTCTTTAAAGTTGGTTGTGGCCTTTTGTACTTGATCGTTAATGCCTCAGCACACTTAATGTTCATGTGTATGAGCACCCAATATAAAGAGGAGAAATGAAGACAGCTGAAATGTGTATTAAAGCCGTGCGGAACCACCATGTTCACGTGTGGGTGAGGATGATAAGGGAAACTCATGCTGGGCTGGGGGCCATCTGACCACTCTAGAGCCATCTGGCAGCATGCAGCATCCAGCATCATGCTTCTGCACTGCAAGAGACTTGCACAGCTTTCCAAGGGGACGTGGGACTGATGTGTGCAGCTTTGAAAATGCAAACAACTGGGCCGGGGATTTAGCTCAGTGGTTTCACTGCCTGCTGCGCAAGCGCAAGGACCCGAGTTTGATCCCTGGTACCAAGAAAAAGAAAATACACAAAACTGGTACCTGCTAAAATGTTGTCTAGCAGGGGCCATCAACAAGAGAATGGATACATTGTTACAAATGTGGCTGTGTAGCTGGCTCAGTCTTATCAAAAACAAATTTGTGTTTGTGTAATCTGAAATTGTAAAGTGTGCAGGATAATGTATTTTGCAGATAGCTATCCAGTGAAATTGTAAGTTCATACAAACAGCATATACCAAGTCCTGGAGTTTGCTCTTAGGGTGAGAGGAAGGAAGGCCGAGACTGATAAGCCATAGAATTACAACCTTTCATGTCTTAAGTTGAAGGAGTGAGGGGGATGGATATAGGAGGAATGTAAAACAAGTGTGAGAATATAGTAAGATTTGTCAGCTGGGCATGATGGTACATGCCTGTAATCTCAGCACTCAGGAGGCTGAGGCAGGAGGATCGTTGCAAGTTCAAAGGCCAATCTGGGCTGCCTTATGAGACCCTGTCTCCAAAAAAAAAAAAAATTTTTTTTGTCACAACTGCATCATGAGCAGAAAAGCTGGTTTTCATAATCTGATTCTCTGAAACATTTAATAAGATGATTCATCCTTTTTAGACATAGTTAATTACTATTAAAGTTGAGTAATTTTTGACCATTAATGTACCTTTCTTTTAGCTTTTGGATTTTCTATGGGTATTTGGCCATGTTTCTATAGAGATACCTAATTTAAAGATAGTAGTGCTTTGTTAATTTAAGGTATTTTTACTTTAATGTATTCAAATTTTCATATTAAGCATTTATATAACTTTGCTTAGAAAGCTTCTCCAACCCGGTAACTGCTAAGTAGTCCTTTATATATTCTTGGTTTTACAGTTTCAATTTGTGTATTATTATTCTTAATTCATTTGTAATATCTTTTGAAATAGTTTTTACTGTCACTTATTAAAGAATCTCTTACCCACTAATTTGAAGTATCTTTAGTATACTGCCACATCCACACCAGACTGTTACATTTTGTTGCTGTGTGTTGCTTTACTGATTTGTCTTTGAGTCCTCCTCAGTGTTTGTTAACTTAGCCAAGTACTGACAGTGTGGAGGAGTCCATCATGCTTATGGGCTGTGACAGAATTCTGGTCTGTGCTGGCCCTTTCCCCAGCCCCTTCTTATGCTCTGCAGAGGTGGCTAGGCCAGGATTCCTCCACCCCTCACTGCTCCCCAGCCTGTGTTCAGTGATGGCAGTCAACAGTATGAGGACTGGGCTCTCATCCATCTTAGAGCGTAGCTTTGTGTGCATCCATTTATAAACCACATTTGACTCTTTTCAGGATTTGTAACAGGTGCTTCTGGAATTGTTATTTATAGCTGAGTATCTTCACTAGCTGTGATTATTTGTAGCACTGTTTTTTCTGAAATAAATATTGTAATTGCTTTTTACTTTATTTGTAACTTTCCTTTATACCTATTGCCAGTTCTAAGGCTCTCTTGGAGCAGCTTCCCCAATACTGGGCACATCAGACAATTGGAAAGGCCTGGTTTTTTCCTTGGCAGCCTTCCTCCCGGAAGTACTGTAAGCTCTCCAGTTTACAGGCAACCCTGAGAATGGGGCTTCCTCACTTTTCACTTTATTGACAGTGCAAGTGAGATCTTTTTCTCACTGGTTTTACAGGCTTTGGTTGATATATTGGGAATGTGTTGATAACAAAATAGAAGGAAATATGTTCATCTTAATCACCGTTCACATGCATGTGCATGTAGATTTTCTTAACTTCTCTCCAAGTCATGTTTATAACTACTGTACTAGCGTACACCAGTCGAACCAAGCCCGAGGAGCTGGAGTTCCTCCTTCTAAGTCAAAAAAGGGACAGACGCCTGGAGGAGCCCAGTTTGTTGGCTTGGAATTGTACAAACGACTTAAGGAATTTTTGAAGAATTACTTGACAAATCTTCTTAAGGTAAGATGTTTTACATCTATGTTGAACATTTATAGTGGAATGTAAAAAAATGAAATAATGATTGCACCTTAAGTGCTAAGAAATCTTTCACTTGCTCTTTGCTTTGGGCATTAACCTGTACATAGAGATGTCTTGGTGTTGCTTATCACATGGTACAAATGTAATCTTGGTTACACATGGTCATGAAGTCTGTTTTAAAACTTCTCTGCTGTGTTCTGGACAAGGATGGGGCCTGCTAGCAGTAACCCTGACCTTTGAGTAGGGCTCTTCCACTCACACCCTTCCTCAGCAGCAGTGGGAGTCTCAGCCCCTTTCACTTCTGCCTCTTCATCCTGTCTGGATGGTCTGTCACAGCCATGGGGTAAACAGGTGCACCTTCATTGGGTGCCACATATGTTGCACAGACTGAGTGAAGCCTTCCCTACTCTCTCTACAATCTTCCCAGAGATTCTTACAGTTTAAAGACTTGACTTACACAGATAATATGCAGAATCTTCAGACTGCTTCAGAACTGGTCTTCTTATTTTACTAGCTAATTGGAACATCATTCTAATAGATTATAGTTGATTGATCAGAAATTATGGTGAATGTAGTATCGCTTTCATGTCCCCCAAACAGTGTTTCTAATGTCCAGCTCCAACCAATGTGTCCTTTCTTTTTACAACACTGCATAAATTGAGCATTGTAATTACCCTCTGGCACCAGAGTGAAGGACACTATATTGTGTTGTATAAAAGTACTGATAGGCCATCAGTGATATTTTTGCATTTTTAAAAAGGTCTGTACCATAATCTAGAATGGCTTAACTTTACATCTTGAAGTTCATTTCATATTACCTAAATAAATAAGAAATTTGGTTGTATCTAGATGTGATCAGGTTTTACATGCTAATTGGGTCACTTGAGTGCCATATTTTTGTACACTTGTCACTGCCTAGGAAATACGGCTTAAATTGTGCCAATCTCGGTAAAATAATTTTGGTAACTGTACACTTTCATGAGATTTTACTGATGAAGAAATGCTGTCTCATTGTGTTTACCTTATTTTTACAAAAATACAACAATCAAAAAGTATAAATTTTGAAAATTTTTAAGTAAATTTAAAGAAGGAAAAAGCACTTAAATTGAATGTATTAACTCCATGCTATAAATTAATAGGACATGTTAATTTTTTAACCAGAAAATATAAAAAATAGGGATGATTCTTAAGATGAATTTCTTAATTAAAAAAAAGAAACTGCCCTTATATTCTAAAAGTTCAGGTTATATGCAGTTCAGTTTATATGCATTTTTAAAACCACAGAAAAGTTCTACTTTAATTTGATATGAAAGAATTTTTTACTGTGTTCTGATAATTTATATTAAGTAGCATGTTTTTATGCAGAGTAATTCCTAATCCATCAATAGTCATAACGTATTGGGTGCAGTAGGGTTTTTTATTCTCTTATATTTAGTATGTGGCAAACTCTAGTGAACTTGTTTTCAGGATGGAGAAGATTTGATGGATGAGAGTGTACTGAAGTTCTACACTCAGCAATGGGAAGATTACCGATTTTCAAGCAAAGTGCTTAATGGAATTTGTGCCTACCTCAATAGACATTGGGTTCGCCGTGAATGTGATGAAGGACGAAAAGGAATATACGAAATCTATTCAGTAAGTTTTTAAAAAACTTTTCAAATGCATTAATGATTTGTCTTTGAGGAAATGGATCTAGACAAATGTTAAAGCATTTTTCAAAATGGATAATTTCCTTTATCAGTACTTGACCCTCTAATATTTTGTGGCAGGAAAGCAGAAGGATGAGAAATTGGGGTTCTAAAGTGCAACTTGCATACTTCTGCATTTACTTTTTAAAGGGTCTTTAGTTATTTGACCAACCATTTATTTCACCTACAACTGCCCTAGTCTTGGCTCAGGAAGCCCCTGAGTCCTGGCAGTCCCTGGCACACTTGCAACACAAGCCATAAAGATGAGCCCTCCTGGGCCAGAGATTTAGCTCAGTGGCACTGTGCCTCCTTTGCAAGCGCAAGGTCCTGAGTTCAATCCCTGGTACAGGGTAGAGAGTAAGGACTGGCCCCTCCTCTGCTGTCATGGCCTGGGAACTCTGCTTCCAGGAGGGAACCCTGAATTAATTAGGAAATCTCTCCCATTAATATGTTTCTTCAGTCAGTGAAGGTTTTTTAGGCCCTGTTGGTTTTCGCAATATGGTCCCTAATCTTGCAGCATCAACTCACCCAGAAACTTGGGAAAAATGCAGTCTCAGACCCCAGCCTAGACGGAGTCTGGAAGCAGAGCCCTCCATCTTTTTAAAGAGTTCTCCGGATGCAGTCTGTGAAACATTGTGCTGGAGCTGCTAAGGAAGGACTCCCCCAAAACAGCCTGTCAGCTGTGGGCTGGCAGATGGACCCAAACAAGACCCGTTTTGTGCTAGTGCTGTTAAACCATCAAATTATGCATATTGAGGTGATTTCCTAGCCAAGATTGTTGCTATAATAGCAGTGTTTCATTTCACTTTTGACAAATTTTATTTAAAAGAAAAACATGAAACCAGATACATAAACTAATTTTATCATTTATATACCTCAGTTTCTACACCCAAAATGTTGTTGCTTCATGGTGTGGTACTTTGTTATGTAGTTACGTGGTTTTATACAACTTTCTAGGTTGTTTTTGATCTGAGGTTTTTATACTTCCCCTTATTAAAACTTTTTTTAGTTGACAAAATTTATATATATTTATCATGTACTTCATGCAATTTGAAAATATGTATACATTGTGGAATGACTGTTGTGTTTCCTCTTGCCTTTTCCATGTAGAAATGGTTTCTTGAGACTCAAAGTTGGCAGAGTAGGAATCAACATGGTTTTAGTTTTTTGGTTTTTTTTTTACAAACCCACTTGACCTAATGTATCTTGCGTACCCTACAGCAACAGCACAGATTCCTGAAAATCATTACAATTTTTTAAAACTTTTTTTGTACTTTGTTCAACTGATAAGGAGAAATTTAACATCCAGAGATACTTTATAGAGTGTTTCTGTGAAGATTCAACTTTTTGTTTCCTTAATTTAGAGGGGTGGGAGGTTGAGACAGGGTCTCTCTGGCCAGGCTGCCCTCGAACTCATTGTGTAGCGCCGGCTGTAGTGATCCTCTTACCTTAGCCTCCTGAGTGCTGAGATCACTAATGTGCACCACCATGCCCGGCTATTAATTTTTATTTTATTTATTTATCTTTGTGACAGGGTCTCGCTATGTAGTTCAGGCTGGCCCTGAATTCATTATGTTGCCCACACTAACTTCAAACTTAAAGCAATCCTCCTGCCTCAGGTTTCTGAGTGCTAGGATTACAGGCATGCGCTACCACACCTGGTGATTTATTTTTAAATCTTCTTTCAAAACTCCTGCCTTCTACATCCTCAAGTGCTGTAAGTTCTAGCAAAGGCTGATCAGTACACCCTGCCAAGAGGCAGCCTTTCTACTATGCAGTGCTCCAGTGAAGCTGCTGAGCTCACTTGGAAGTTTAGGGAGAGCTGAGCAGAGTGCAGCATTCTCACTGATGTCTCATCTCCAAAATCTCCAGAAAACGATGTTACTTTATCATGAAATTGTTTCATGAGAAGTCATGAAGTTTTAGTTTTTTCTAAATGATTTTTGCTTCCTTTTTAATTATAGGCAGTTGTTGATTTCCTTTCAGGTTGACCAGAGGACCTCACTCAGTTTCACTACTAATACATTAAAGTGCTTCACAAAACCTTTTCCCTGGATTGTTCTGAAATTTCTTTGGTTTACCTTTGCTGCTGCTTTCTCAGCTTGCCTGGGTCCAAGTGACAAGTCATCAGGGTCCAATTAGGTCTGATTAAGGGTGTCATGATTTAGAGAAGAGTTTGGAGCAAAATTCTCTCTTCCAGTGCAGTAGAAGTGACAGGCACACCATGGAACTCCACTCCTCACTCCTGCTGGGGGGTCTTCGGCAGAGAGCAGCCACAACAGACTGCAGGGAGAGGTGTTGTTTGCACTGCCCAGTGTCACCGTCCTGGGAAAAGAGCCTTTTCCTTCACAGCATCTTTCAGATGTCAAAATCATGAAATCTTATTTTTGTTCTAATAGTAGCCTGCAGTGGACAAATAAATTTTATTTCATCTGTCTAATACTCCTCAACACAAATGGTTTAAAAGTCATGTATGCATTCTAAAATTCCTGTTTCAGAGCATTTTTATAGTGATTGTTCAGGACTAAACACTGTGGGGTATTAGGGAAATGGAAAAGAAGACCATGTGATGTTTGTACATTCTATTAAAAACACATCTGTCATGAACACACTAATACAAGTAAAATGAGAGGTCTGAATAACTGCATTAAAGTACACAGTTCTGTGCATTTATAGTTGTATATGTACATGAAACCACCACCATAATCAAGACATAGAACTTGGTAGATTTTTATAATTTATAATTTGGCTTATTAAGTTTTAGAAAACTGTGATAATAAATGGATTTGTTTTTATCAAGTGTTAGGTCAAAAATTAAATTTATTTGATCCAGGGAATACATTTACAGATTACATCCACTTTTTTTTTTTTTTTTTGGTACCAGGGATTGAACTCAGGACTTTGTGCTTGCTAGGCAGACATTGACACCATTGAGCTAAATCCCTGGCCTGATTACGTCCACTTCTAAGCTGATATGAACCTTCTCCTTTCATTAAATTTTTCTCTGTATCTTAGCTGTTTAATGTGAGCTGATAAATGCCTATCCTTTGTACCTCTTGAAGAGGTTAACTCGAGAATGGCTCTTGGTTTCATCAGGGTAATAGATTTTTACAAATTATAATATAGAAATTTTGATAAAATGTGGAGTTCAGTTTATTTCCTATGACTTCAGACTTGGGAGAACAGTAAAAGTATAGATATTTAATACTTTCTCTTTTCATTTTTATCTAGCTTGCATTGGTAACCTGGAGAGATTGTCTATTCAGGCCATTGAATAAACAGGTACATACTTTGTGTGTGTGTGTGTGTGTGTGTGTGTGTGTGTGTGTGTGTGTATTACTTTCAGAATCCCTTCTTGATGTCATTAATCAGCTTCTGTCTTCCTCACACTTTTGGATTCCTGAAGAACATCTTACTTTGCATTGTTTGTGGCTTTGAATACTGCAGGATATGTAATAGTGTCTATTGTATTCTGTAATCTGTGTATCTTATATCTTTCCTGTATTCTTTCTAAAGGTAACAAATGCTGTTTTAAAACTGATTGAAAAGGAAAGAAATGGTGAGACCATCAATACAAGACTGATTAGTGGAGTTGTACAGTCTTATGGTAAATAATCTCCCCTTAATTTATTCACTTTTCATATCAATGGCAGTTACCACAATGTTCTAACAGATTCATCTAAAAATGTTTTAATATCATCAAGAATGTTGCTAGTTAAGTCAGTGTGATTTTGACTTTACTCATCATAAAAGTTTGATCCCTGTGCCTTAAGGAAATTTTGGTGAAAAAGAAATTTGAATTTTTTTCTTTTCTGGTCACTTACTGAATTACTGTATATATGCTATGATAGTGTTATTGAGCTAAATGATAACCAGAAATCTATATCAGCTTGAAAAATTGAGATCGAGAAACTGATAAAGTAATACGGTGTCTTTAAAACTTGGGTAGCATTGTTATTTCTTTGAAAGTTTAAAATTAGAAATTTTTATTGTTTTTGGAAGGGTAAAAGTTCTCTAAATCAAGTTTATGATAATTTTGAAGCATTCCTGGCCCTGGATCAGAATTTTTTTTTTAATACCACTTGAATTTTTTTCTTTTATTGAAACGAGTATACTTTAATACTAGTAAATAAGTTACCTTAGACCTTCCATTTCCATTGACCTTTTAAACATAACTGAAACTGAATGCTACACCTAAGTATTTTCTGTGAAATATAACAAAAATAGGGTAATTGAAATATAGCTCATATTTATTTCTAGTGGAATTGGGGCTGAATGAAGATGATGCATTTGCAAAGGGCCCTACGTTAACAGTGTATAAAGAATCCTTTGAATCTCAATTTTTGGCTGACACAGAGAGATTTTATACCAGAGAGAGTACTGAATTCTTGCAGCAGAACCCAGTTACTGAATATATGAAAAAGGTAAGCTTAAATACAGTACGTAAAGTAGCCTTAAGTTGCACAATCGTTGCGCCTCAAATGAGTTCTTAGCTCGCACAGCCTCCCCATGAGTTCTGCGTCGCCACCAAGTCCTGTGGTGTCCTCAAGGGTGTGGGTGCTTCTCCTGCATCCCCGGGGGCTGGTGTGACTCCATCTGATGGTCACGACTGAGTGTATAGCTGCACGCCTTTCGTGTTTTCCGTTGTTTCTCCTGGAATGTGGATCTGTGTCTGATGAGCATCACAGTCTTGTCAGTGACAGAATTTTAAGAAACAAATATTTTTAGGTTTCCAAATGTTAAGTTTTTGCTTTTTTTGCTCCTAAAAACATTCCCTTAGGGGCTGTAACTGCTTTCAAGTTGCATTAGGGGAGAGGTCCTTCGGAAACAGGAGGATCTGAATTCTGATTTGGGTGAGAACGAAAGATGTCAGGCTGACCCATGTGTCACACACCCTTTGCTGTTCTAAGTGATGTTATCATGAAGTCCTTGTAGGATTCTTTGTTCTCTTTCTTAGAAATACAATTATCCAGACATAAGGCTCTGAGGAGTGAGTAGGTCAGGAGTCAGCAAACTTCTCTCTTCAGGGCCAGATAGTGAATATTTTAGGATTTGTGGACTGTATATGGTCTCTGCTGAAGCTGTTCAACTCTGCCATTGTAGGGCAAGAGTAGCCACAGCAGTTCATAAACAACTGAGTGTGACTGGGTTCTGGTAAAACTTTTATTAAAAACAAGCAGCAAAAAAAAAAAAGCAGGGTTTGGCCTGCAAGCTGTCATTTGCTGACCCCTGATTTAGTGGAACTAGTAGATTCCAGGAGTCTGGGACATGCTGAGTCTAACACTTGCTTTGCCTTTTATTCTTACTCACTTGGCTAGTGAGTGGGCTGCAGAATTAGAAAGTAAGTCACCACAGAAAGTTAGTAAAAGCGGCTGGGGATTTAGCTCAGTGGCACTGCGCCTGCCTCGCAAGCACAGGGTCCTGAGTTCAGTCCCTTGTACCAAAAAAGAAGAAAGTTAGTAAAAGCCACAGCTCTGCTCCCATCTTGTGGGAGAAAGTCCTGCCCTGTGGGCAGTGTCCGGATGCATTTTCTTATAGGAGACAGTGTTCCTGTGTGGAGTTCCAAAGTTTGAAGGTGAAAGTCCTTGACAAACTGTTTTTCTCATAATCTGACAATGGAACAAATCAGAAATATTATACTTGGCATCCTAATAGTTCTTTGCATATTTTGAGTTAAATTGTATTTGTATGCTGACTGAACCCCAAACCAGGTAGGAGTGTCAGACAACTGCCTGCCAAATGGACTTTTGAAATATCATCTGTTTTGAGGCCTTCACATTGCCTGTTACTTTATTTTGTAGCATGACAGTGTAGTTTTCTTAAACACATCTCTTAGGAGCTCTTCTGTAGATGGTGATTTTGTAAAAGCTGTAAGTGGAGCCTCATAGGGTGCACATCCTCAGTAGCCTCAAGCCTGTCCTTCCTATGGACTCTTCATGTACTGTGATCATCTCACCCATGCATCATGGAGTGAATTTCTCTGGAGGTGTTAAGGTTTGGCCCAGATCTGCCCGGTGTGTGCTAGACGTGACTGTGGAAGTCTATAATGCATTGACTGTAAGCACAGATCTAACTTTAACCAAATGGACAGTTCTTCTCTTGTTCTATAAGCTTGCATTTCAACAGCAATGAGCCTTGTTTGAAATCCCCACCCCATATAGTAGGCATATGATCTTTACCTTTCCATCCCTCAATTTCCTCATCCATAAAATAGGAATAATAATAGTAGATAATGAGAATTAAATTAGCTTTAATTTACAAACAATGTAAAATGAGATTAGAAGTATATACATATATATGAATGCATAAAACTGTGTGACAAAAAGCAAGCCTGGTGGAGAAATTTGTTCTCACACACACACACCTTGCTCCAAAACCATAGGGTAAAAGGTGTCTGTTTCATTCAGTAATTTAGGGAGGAGTAATGTTTATTTTAAAACAAACAATACAAAACTCGTGAACAGCATTAAGATAAAGAGCAGACCTTAAAGAGAAATACTGTGCTTTCAGCAGCCACTGTGGGCTAAATGTTCAAATTCCATTGGGGGTCTCTGTACTCTTCTGTCGTCAGAAGTCATGTAGTAGACACGTTTGAAAATTAGTGGCGCATCTTTCTAAGGATGACTGAACAACTTAGGCCACGTTAGTATTTTTAAAATAGGGAGCTGATCCTAGTAAAACAGGTTAGTTTCATGTTGTCATTTGAGTTTGCACTTGGTGTTCTGATTTCATTGTCTGCTGGTCAGGAGCTTGTTTGCCTTGGGGTCAGTGAAGAATATATGTGACTGTCCTGTGTGAGACCTAATGACACTGCACACCCAGGACCTTGGTCTCCTTCCCAATCTGTGAGGTCAGCCACAAGGGCAGCCTCTGGCCCTGGCTGCATCCTTGCACTCGGGCACCTCTGCAGGAAGGCTCTGGAGAATGTGCCTACTTTGAGCTTAAGAGGGGAGAGCCAGTGCCCTTCAAGAGAGCGACCTAGATGTTCTGTCAGAGCCCAGTCTCCATCTGGGAAGGGAGAGGTTTGTTTTGCTGCCTGGGGAGACTGTTCTTCAGAAAGCAGATGCAGCTTCAGCCAGAGACGACAGCGCCTCTGAGGGGCGTGTGTGGTGTGCTGCGCTGCTACAGCCTTCATTTTGAAGGGGTCAGGCTGAGCAGTGTAGCAGGATCTGAACTCTGAACATTTCTTCATGTCCTAAAGAGCTCTGCAGTCACAGAAACAAAATGACACATTCATTGTAGACTCTGGAAAATACAGATAACCAATCCATGAGCCCTGGGATGTTGTTCCTGCTTCTGTTTGTAAGCCAAATTGGAATGTTGCTGTAGGTTTTTTGGTAACCTGTTTATTAATGATTTGTTAACATATTTTGTACATATTTTAGTGGACAGTGCTATTTTATTCACCACGTATTCTAGAATTTAATTTATCATTACTTTTAATTTTTTAGTTCGGTAAAATTAATTACCTCAAATTTGAATAACCTGAAGATCTTTATGTTATTTGTGAACTCTGCTCTTCTCCTTTCTCATGCTTTTATTTGGATATACTTACTGACCTATTAGTGATCAGTATGTATTAAGCATATTGATCTTTCAACACACACTGCAGATATCTGAGCTTATTTTTCCCCTTTAACTCTTGCTGCAGAATTTGTAATAAGGCACTCGCTCTGCTCTGGCTTCACGGCAGTCCCATGTTTACCCACGACAGTGCAGGCCCTGCGCAGTCACTTGTTCATTTTATGTTTTCTTGACTCCTCTGAGTGTTCAGTTCCAGTTATTTTTCCAGATTTATCCAAAATTATTTCAAATCTGAAAATGATTTTTGGACAATACTGGCCTGTTTGGAATTCAAAATACAGTTTTTGTGTTTATTTAGATCACCTGAACCATTTGAAATTGTTGAAATTTCTTCCTGGCTTTAATAATTTTGTGGTTCCTCTTTGACACTTTTTACCATACATATTTCTGGTGATGGATACTAACATACACTGACATTCACTCTTTCTGTTCCTCTCTTAAATTGCTTGTTTTCCTCTCTTTGTTAGAAGGAAATGCAAGAAATTAAGGTGTATAATCCAGTAGGTTTCAGAGGTACCCATTTAGACTATAATGTTCTTTAAAGCCTCATTGCTAATAATTACTTTCAAGTGGTCATGTCCGGGATTAGATTGGTGTGGCCCCTGACTTCCGGCAGCTTTCAGTCCAGGATATAGAGGGTCTTATTGTGTCTGCATACCAAGAGGACTGTGGGTTTCTCGGGACAGGTGGGCAGGTTACCCCAAAAGGTGTAATACCACTGAAGCATGAAGGCAGTTGAATGGTAATAACTGTAACATTGTTGGACTTCGAGAGTGGAATTTGAAATGTGACAGAAACTAGAATGTGTCACTGGCTCCTCAGCTATGGTTGGCATTTACCCAAAAATCAAAAGTTCCCTTCCTTTTTGTTCTTAATCTATTTTATTAGAGCAGATTTGAAAGTTTACCTTGCCGCTTATTCACACAACAGTTGTTTAGAAGCAAATGAAAACTGTTGCCTCGAATTAACTCTGCAGGCAGAGGCTCGTCTGCTGGAGGAGCAGAGGAGAGTCCAGGTCTATCTGCATGAGAGCACACAGGATGAGCTGGCCCGGAAGTGCGAGCAGGTCCTCATCGAGAAGCACCTGGAAATCTTCCACACAGAGTTCCAGAACTTACTGGATGCTGACAAAAATGAAGGTGAGCCGTAAGACTTGTAATGTGTAGATACTATACTTACCATTGGATTGGTCTCTGCATTTTGAAATTGCTTGGAATTCCAGCCTCCGGGCCAACACTGTCATCTGTGTCTGTCACTTCTGAAGAGATGTCGTGTGTGGACCTTGGTACCAAGTTCAGGTCTCTGTCAAGTATTTCAAGTACCGGTTTAGAGAAAGGATCTTTTCCAGTTTATTTGTAGTATCACTTGTTCCATACACTTTGACATTAAATGATACTACTCACAATGATTTTTTTCTTCCTTTAAACATTCTCTGAGGTGAGAGAACTGTTTATATTTCTTTTAACTTTCCATGCTTTACTGACATGTGTTAGGAGTTCAAACATCCCTGTTTGAATTTGGGATTTTTCTTCTGTGACCCTCATAAATTGACTATCCACTGCAGATAGATGAAGAACTTGAGGGAACTATCTTGTGACTTATTTGTACAGTTGAAGTATTTGTCCATTTTCTTAAATATTTTCATTTTTTAAAAAACCAATATTTGAGTGCCTATTATGTCAGACACAAGTATTTCAGTCTTGAGACTTTAAAAGTATTAGGTGCAGGATTTTTTTTTTTTTTTTTAAAGATTTTTTTCTCTATTCTGTTGAGGGATTCTCCTGATTGGGGTTGGGGGGAATAGACTTATACAATGAAACTTCTACAATAGCCTAACTTTGTTGTTACTTTTAGCAAAATACAAATATACCAAACAGAAAATATCATCTTATAATAAGTGTTTTTGGTTAAGATCTAAAAACACCTATTTGAGAGTGTCTTTCATCTCAGTATAAATATATAATTAGTGGAACAAATATGCAGACTTTGTCTCCATGTGTAAAGGTGGCTGTTTTTTTCTTTCAGATTTGGGGCGCATGTATAATCTTGTATCTCGAATCCAGGATGGCCTGGGAGAATTGAAAAAGCTGCTGGAGACGCACATTCATAATCAGGGTCTTGCAGCAATCGAGAAGTGTGGAGAAGCTGCTCTGAATGTAAGTGATACTTAGTTGAGAACCAGTTGGGGTTATTTTCACACATGAATGCAGACATGTGTCACATGTCCCCATTTACAAATCCAAGAAGTTACGACTTTTCCTAAAACTCTCTGGGAACTTGTTTTGGCTTTTTGAAGTAAGTTTGCAAACCTTTTTACTTAGCAAGTGCATCCATAAATCATTCTCTGCCGCCTTTTAGGGACTGAGGTCTTTCCTTTGCACCTCATTGTTCTTGACTCCCTCAACAGAAAGAAAAGCTACTAGAAACTCGCTCTGCCACTGCAGCCCAAGTTGTGCCTCTCAGGGATTGTGGTGAGGTCACAAGGCTGTTGGCACCTTAATGGCCCTGGCATTCCCAGCATTTCTCATGCTCCCCCAGCCCTCAAACTGTGCTAGGTTTTCTGTAGTTCACATGATAGTTTTACATAGCAAGTGTCACATTTTTCCAAGACTTGGATCAGTTGTTCCTGTCATGGATTTTATTTTTAAAAGTGTTTGGGAGAACTAATGAGAAGAAAAGGTTCTAAAATGCAGTTGGTTCTTATGCTTGAGTTCAGAAAACTTTTCTCTCTCTAATTTTGTTGTGCTTCCTATTAATTTTATGAAAAAATTCTCCATAGGATATTTTTTTGAAACTGTACTTTGGTATTGTCTTGGGGAGATTGTTTTCCCACATTGAATTTGGAGGTTGCTGCCTCATTCAGGATGAATGTCAAGCCCTTCCTTTATGTTTATAAAATGATTAACTTTGAATATGGGAGGGTGTTGGCTTAGTAGTGGTGTTGTGAAAAAGATCTTTAAGTGAAAAGACAGATTCACTATTAGTTTAAGTATAAGCCCCTAGTCTGGACTAGTCTGCCTGGGGTTGAATCCCAGCCCTGACATTTACTGTGACCCTCAGCAGGTTGCTTCTCCTGTTCCTGGCAGGTTCTTAAGAACAGAGTAACAGAGGACTGGTGATTTAACTCAGGGTGCTGCCACCAGCCTCGCAAGCAGAAGGTCCCGAGTTAAAAAAAAACAACAGAGTAACAAATGTCTGCCCTGCAGGACTCTGTGAACAAGTAGTGTGTGCTGAGGGGTGGAATGGGACATAGCCCTCAGCAGTGATGTGTGTTACTCTTCACAGGTGTACACAGTTTTTTAAATATGTAATTTAAAAACTCACTGGATGTGATGGCACACACCTATAACTACAACCCTTTGGGAGGCTGAGTCAGGAGGATTGCCAGTTTGAGACCAACTTGGGCAAAATAAAGTGAGACTTTCTCAGAATAAAAGGGGCTGGAGTATAACTCAGTGCTATAAGGGTTCAGTCTTCAGTATTGCAAAGAGGAAAAACATTTTTTTAATTATCCTTATATTTTGATGACTTCTCTTACCTCCAAACTGAAGGTTCCTGTTTAAAAGGTCTGACACATGCTGGTAGTGGTGGTATATGTGTGTGGTCTCAGCACTCTGGAAGGCTGAGGCAGGAGGATTGCAAGAACAAGCCCAGCCTGGGCTACTTAATTTAGTGAGGCCCTGTCTCAAAATTTTAAAAACTGAAAGGAGGGGGCTGGGGATTTAGCTCAGTGGTTCCGATACCTGCCTCACAAGCACAAGGTGCCGAGTTCGATCCCCGGTACCAAAAAAACCCCAAAAACTGAAAAGAGGACTGGAGATGCATCTCGATATAAAGGCCCTAGTTTACTCCCCAGAATCAGGTGGGAGACTGATAGACACAGGTTCACACAGCCTAGGGATTCAGAAGGGCCAGCCTGAGTTGGCAACATCCTTCAGTAACAGGCAGTTTTCCACAGTTTGCCTCAGAACTCAGTTTTATTCTGTGGACAGCAGAGCCAGGTAAATGACTTGACTTTCCTTGAAACGAGTTACATGATGAGTTTAGTATTTCATCAGACATGGATTAAAATCATGGATTAGAGCACACTCTTGTAATCTCAGCACTTGGGGGGCTGAGGCAGGAGGATTGCCGAAAGTTCTAGGCCTGGTGCTGGGATTACAAGTGTGTGCCACCATGCCTGGTTTAAGTCATTTTTTTTAAGGGCAAAAAAGTTTCTTCACATGTCAATCTTCAGTCTTGCTCTGAATGGTACTACTTATGTTAAATTCCAAGTGTTTGTTTTGTTTTGTTCTTGCAGTAGCGCTGGGGGTCATACTGAGGGTCTCGCACTGGCAAGCACTTGACCATAAAACTGTATCCTCACCCCTTCCTGTTTTACTTTGAGACAGGGCCTCATTTACCCAGGCTGGACTCAAACTTGCAATCCCTGCCACAGTCTCCCGAGATATGCACCATGCTCTGGGCCCAAAATGTCCTTTATTAACTAAAGATCTCTGAGAGGCTCAAATAAAGTTTCTTATCCATCTAGTCCTTCTGTGATTCCATTTACACCATTCAGTTGGAAAGTAAGCTTTCCTGCTAATATCTGGCCTAGATTGAGGTTCTTATCACTATCATATTCAAACTATTTCTTGTGCCAGATACTTCAAAGCCTACATATCCGCTTCTGTTAAGGATTTTTTAAAAATATATTTAAAAGCAATCACAAAATGAAAGGCTATTCCTGAATAATCGGCTCAAGGGGAATTTCCTGCGGCATTTCCCTGGGCACCTGATGAAAACTAGCCATACCCCTTAGTGCCCAACAGCTGAAAGATGAACCCTCCAGCCTGTGCTGTTTTTAGATGGCCATGTCTTGGCAGGCCAGATGTCAACACAGAGCTCCCTGAGGAGGAGGGCCCTCCAGGGTGCCTGGCACCAAAGTAGGTCAGTGCATTGTGTTGGCAGGTCCCCTCCAGCCTCTGGGGAGAGAGCAGTGGGCTGCTGTGCCGAGGGTCAGTTAGTGTGTTGCATTGGGACGCCAGGATCTGAGGAGCCCTGTACACAAAGATAGTCCAAGGTGGGATATAAAACTGGTTACAAGCCAAACAAAGATAGGATTGTTGTTTAATAGGCAAGTAACCATCTGTGACTTCTGGACTGAAAAGGGAGTGGGCCTGAAAGCAAATCAGCACATTTTAAATGATCATAAGATCTTTGTTTTGTTTTGTTTTTTGTTTTTTTGGTACCAAGGATCAAACTCAGGTCCTTGCGCTTGCGAGGCAGGGGATGAAACCACTGGGCTAAATCCCTGGCCCTCATAAGATTTTTTTTTAGAAGTCAAAACATTGAAAGTTCTTGTGTGCTTGCACTGATGGGCCAAAAGCACAACAGATGTGTTTGATAGTTGAGAAGTAAACTTTTTTAGAAAAATAATCTGGGGCTGGGGATTTAGCTCAGTGGCTCCGCTG
This sequence comes from Heterocephalus glaber, assembly GCF_000247695.1. The sequence continues at coordinate 6,897,977 of NW_004624800.1, read as the reverse complement.
CCTGCCTTGCAAGCACAAGGACCCGAGTTCGATCCCCAGTACCAAAAAAAAAAGAAAAAGAAAAAAAAGAAAAATAATCTGTACTAAAATACAGGAGGAAGATGGGCCCCATCCATTTTGCAAATAAAATCTAAATAATGGTTTGCATTCATTCAGTAAACACTTGGGGCATTCTAGTCTCGATAGGAAGAATTCCAGATTGAAATGTCTTGCCTTTGGGTCTCATTATTAGATCTCCACGATCCCATTTGCTTAGTTGACCAACTGTGTCGCCAGTCCATCTGAAAGCTACCTCTTCCTGCCGTGACTTACAGGGTGGTGCCTGCAGTGCAGAGTCACCGTGCCCTCATCTTTGCACGTGCCAGACTGGGCAATCTAATGAGACATCATTTCCTGTGGGGCCTGGACCTCAGAACCCCTCTGGAGCCAGGAGACAGCCTCCTGTCAGCAGCCTTTTTGGGCAGGGGCTCAGCGCCTCCTCAGTCCTCACTTAGCATGTTGGGATGCCAGGTGCAGAAGGCTGGAGGAGCCTCTCTGCATGGCTGTGGCTGTCTCTCCAGGCCCAGGGCCACCACCTTCATCTGAGCCCCATTGTTTCTCTGGCCAAATGGTCTTGCATCTCCTTCCTTGCATTCATCTTCCACAAAAATTTACAGTTTAACCTTTCAAAAACACTGCTTATATATTAGTTATACTCTGTTCTTTATCTTTTGTTTTAAATAAAACTTTGTTTTGATACTAGATGAAATTACAATATTACACTAAACAAAAATCCTCCTGTGCTGGGGATTTAGCTCAGTGGTTCTGCCGCCTGCCTCTCAAGTCCAAGGTCCCGAGTTTGATCCCCGGTACCAAAAATTCTCCTGTAATTTCCTCATTGTACTGACCCTTGTCTCCCCATGAGACTGGCATGTTGAGGTTTCCTTTCCCCTCCTACTGATGTCTCTACTTGTCACACAACTGTCCTGCTGTCTGCTTAGCTTGGTCTCCTTTCTTTAAGGCCAGCTCAAATCCTCCCTTCTAAAAAGAGCACCCCTTAACCATGCCCTCCTAAGCCCTATGGCATTGATGAAATTCATCACCATTTTGTAATCGTTTCTAACTTCTGAGCTTCGCATCGCTCCTCCATAGATTGTAAATCCCCGTAAAGCTCATACTTCATTATCTTCATTTTATACTTTTCATAGTTTGAATTCCTCTAATCTCAGCACCAAGTAACTGGCAGTGGCAGGGGAAGTGGTGAGGAGAGCACCCGTCTGCTAACTGACCACTGTCCCCTTTCTGTGACTCAGTTATGCATGTTGTCTAAACTCAAGAACTTGACACTCTTTAGATGTATCTTCCAAAATACCAGCTCAGATGCAGTTTCTTCCACGAAACCTTCTATCACCTTACAGTGGTAGAATCTCCCCCTTGAAATAATAGCACACTGGATAGTTTATAAGACATTTGCACTGACATCTGAACTTAGGACATGGCCCCATCCTCCTACGTGTCTTTGGAACTTAGTATGAGGCCTTGTGTGGAGTAGGGTATTGGTATTTTTGTTTTAATCGTACTCATCATTCTCAGAAAGATTTAGTGCTGCTTACATGATACCTAAAATACAAGATATATTGGCTAAATCAGGGAGGAACAAAACTCAGAGCAGAGCTCAAAGTTCAGGCAGTGTAGTCAGATGCTCTTGAGAGAGAAATTCTTGCCTCTGAGTTTTTCTGATCCACACAAGAGAGCTTGCATAAAACAGTCAGTAGTCAGCTCTGGGAAGTGCCATCAGCTACTCGCTCAACCTTCTTTCTATTCAGAACTGAGAATACTTTCTCAGTGCCCCATCCAAAAGAACACTGGTAATGTGTTTGGGCTCATACATGGAGTCGGGGTCCGTTTTCATTGTCTTCCCTGACACCAGCTTGTAACACAAAGCCAAAACAGCTCAGGAAAGAATCAAGTAATGCAGACTTGGAGCTTGTATAGTTGGTTCCACCTTGAACTTGGAACACATGGTTGCTCAATCCCCTGCAGAGATAGTTCATGAGCAAGCACAAATCATGTTCTGAGAGTGTTTCATTACTCTCCATCATTAGGGCAGACGCGGAAGCAAGAAAGCCATGTGAGTGGAGTTGGGGTAGACATCATCCGGTGGAAGTGGGTTTACAGATACTTGGACTTCACCAAGGCCGTCAGGTGTAGTGCTAGGGTGTTGGGCTGCGGAGGCTGACTGGGAAACATAGTTGTGAGCGCTGTTCTGCAGCTTCAAGACAAAGGGAGAAATTTTCAGGAGCTACTGGATCCAGGATTGGGGTGGGAGACACAGAGAGGAAGCACTTAAGACAGAGCCTTGCGCAGGCAGGAACAAAACCAAGTGGCTCTGACAGGCATGTTTTTCAGTAGAAAATTAGCAAGTGGGATCTAGAACCACATCACAATTAAGACATTCAGTGTTTTGGCTTCAGAACTTGGGTTGGAGATGATTTAAAAAAAAAAAAAAAAAGACTTAAATGAAAGGCCTCTTAGTGGTATAGGCACCTTCTCCCACCTATCCTCATTTGAGACAGGCACCTCCTCCTCTCTTCCTGTGTCTGAACCAGGTTAATGGTTCCTTTCTAAAGCATGCTCTGGTTTTCCCAGTTCTTGCAAAATTCAGTGTTTTTATCTCTGATCATTTAGCCTGACCCTAGCCAGCTTATAGTTGTGGCGTTTGCAGGGTGATTTGAAAAGGCTGAGGAGAGACTTCACCTTACCTAGGGATGAATGAAAATGCAGGTGCGCAAAAGAACTAGGAGTGATCTGGCATAGCAAAGCCCATGGTTGTGTCTAAGAGATGGTCTGCAGATTGGACATTTCTGAGTTACAATCAAAAATACTAAAAAGGAAGAAGACGCTCACTCGGTCCCTAGATGGCCATGAGCCGATTGGCGGTCACTTCAAGTCTTGTAAATACACAGAAAGATTTAAATTAGAATTTAGTTTGAGGCGGCATGAGGACTAATTTGGGCAGGGACATGCTTCAAGAATGACTTTGTGTGGTGATTAAAGTCTTCCCTCTGAATGACAACTGTGTATTTCTCTTTTAGAGAAAATGGTAATCTGTGACAAAAGACATAATAAATACAAACCATCCTTGACCTACCCTTCATAAATTTAGGCATATGATACTGAAACCGATTTAAGTTTTCAGCAAGCATTGGTTCTTTGTGCAATTACATTTGTTAGTTTGATTTGCTGTAGTAATTTCTTTTGTCTCAAAACAACCATTTCCTTCCTAGTATTATCTTAAAACCTGTACATTAAAAAGTTCTAATATGGAAATTTTCTAATATATTCAAAAGAAGAAAGAAGAGTAAAATCAAGGCCCACAGCCCATGGCTTTAACAGTCTAGGTCAGTAAGGGCGAATTTTTTAGAGCGTTCAATGATACAAACAGCCCACTGGAGCACACATGCCACAGGTTCACCACCACTGGCCTAGGTTCTCCATATGCCATGCCTTCCAAGATCTTAGGGATGTGTGTCACATCCCTGTGGACCAAACCACTCAAGGCAGACTGTGAGAGTCTCTCTAGCTAATTTTTCACAGGTGGGGCGATTTTCTTGTCTCCACCTATAGAAGGTCTGCATCACAGCCCTGGTCTCAGTGTACAGCTGACTGCAGAAGAGATGGGAGCCTTGGGTGTGTAACCCAAGTCCAAGCCCAGGAGTAACAGTGCTCCTGTGCTGGGCTTTTTAACCTGGGTGAAAGCCCACGAGCCATAGAGCAGGGGTCAGGAAATGGTGATGATCAAAGGTTTATCAGCTGCCTGCCTCGAAAAGGTCCTGAGTTCGATCCCCAGTACCAAAATAAAAAGATTACCCAGAGGCAAGGACTGTGGACAAGCCAGCCCCATGTTGCTGGGGTGGATCTGTTGTTGCTACCTGCTGTTCTCAGAAGACTTAGCACTCATGGCATGACCTGGTCTTGTGGTCTCTGGCCCAATGAAAGACACAGGCTCTCCACAAGATAAGAGCCCTTGAACCTTGAACCCCAAACCCCATGTGTCTTCTTTTTTACTGTTTATCTTTTTAAGGATGGATAAGATAAATAGAACTTATGTTAGACTCATGAAGTATATTTTTTCTGTGTGAAGTTGTGTGAGCATCATACAAGCCTCAGGGCCTCACTGAGCTGATGCCCTACGAGAGAGACCAACAGGGGCAGATTGTGAGTGTCCCTATTGTGGTAGGCTGGAGAAACTCCCTGGGAAGTGTCAAGACTGAGAGAAGACTTGCTTAGATAAGGGGACTCCTGCCTGGAAGCTCCTGAGTGGCCTCTCTCTGGCCCTCAGAGTCCACCCTTCCCGGCCCAGGATTCAGGCATGCTCTTACCCTTGCAGCTCCCATTCCAACACCACATCCCTGTCCACCTGCCCTTGCCATGCTGGGTCTTCTTCAGTACAGAGAACCTTGGATTTGGACTAAAGACTGCTTAGCTGTTGGCAAAGAATTCTTCCCACTCAGAAAGTCCTTCTGGGCATTTCTTGGGAAATTTATGTTTTTCCAAATCTAAAATCTAACAAAAATTAGTTTAGAAAACCTGAGAAGTGAGGAGAAAGTGTTGTCATTCTCCTGAGACACACGGTAGCAGTAGGTGTAGAGTCATCACTGGTTCTGAGAAGGCAGCCAGGGCAGTGTGCTGCGCAGGCACAGGCAAGGGCTGGCCTTGCTGGGAGCCTCAAGGGCCACTCAGTAGGTACCTCCTTGTCTGCTGCTAATGGTGAGTGATTCTTATAAAAAGGAAGTGATCAGGGGCCGGGGATTTAGCTCAGTGGCGCTGCGCCTGCCTTGCAAGCACAGGTCCTGAATTCGATCCCTGGTACTGGGGGGGGGGGGAGTTCATATGTATATATACAAAATATGCTTTATACTAATCCTGTGAGTGGTATTACAAAAACTGCAAGTTTTGAAAGCAAACAAAATCCTTAAATTGGCACTTTGACATGCTGTTCACCTCACCGAGAAATCAGAGTGCCCCCTTACCTGAATTCGCACAATAATGCATCAGTGTGGCTGAAGACAGGCATAGGGAAGACACAAAATCAGAAAGCTATGGAAACTCTGGCTCAGCCATAGTGGTCGTAATAGATCTTGTGTTTATTGTGTCTTTTTTTAGAGTAGAAAATCTCTGAAACTTTCAGTAATTTTTCTGTTATAAAGTTATCCTCTGAGTGATTATTTATTACTTAAAAACAAGTAAAATGTTACCCAAAATCCAGAATAATGAGAATTTGGGGGGTTCTGGTTCCCCATTTCTGAATGCTACAAATTAATACATTGGGAACTTGGGGACAGTGGCAGAGCGCTACTAGCTGTGCTGTGACAGACCTCCATCGCTTGGCTCCTGGCCTGCTGTACTGCTTTTGTCACCAGTGTCGTTCTGATTTGGCCCTTGGGCCTTTTCCCTTTGCAAAGCTATAGAGACCATGTCGGACTCGAGTCACCTGCCTGTTCCTGAGCCTGGGCCAGATGCATAGCTCTGACTTGTTCCTCCAACTGTGAAGTGGGGGTAGCAGTTGTGTCCACCTCACCTGTGGGTGTGACGGTCCTTGTGCAGCCTCAGGAGTCTGGTACACAGGAAGTGCTCAGTGTCAGCCACAGGGTGTTTTTATCTCATGCCTCCTGGAGCATCGCTGCCTGCCCTCGCCGGTGGCTGCCTTTCCCCCTCCTTCCATTCTGTGACTGCTGTCAGGCGATGCCCTCTTCCCACCAGCCTGGTGCCCAAGGCTCCGCCCATTGCACATCCACTTCCTCTTCCTGTTTGCCCAATCTGCCCACCCCTGCTGTCCTCTGACCAAGCCTGCCTCATTCTTGGCTCACCTGCCCAGCTGCATCCTAGATTGTGATCTCACTGGCTGGTTGGTTTTCCCAGTCAAAGTTTAGAATTTGAATTTTCAACAACAGAAAAAAAAAAATGTCTGAACAAACCTGTCACTTTGCACTTTAAAAATTTTATTTTCAAAATCGCTCTGCATTTTTGCTATTCCTGGGTTTTTTTGTTTTGTTTTTTGCTTTTTGAGCAGGTCTTGCCCTATACCCCTGGCTGGCCTTGAGCTGGCCACTATCTCAGCCTCTGAGTGCTGGAATTAATGGCAGGTGGCACCACCACAACCAGCTGTCTTTGCTATTTTTTTTTCTTCTTTTTTTTTTTGGTACCGGGGAGTGAACTCAGGACCTTTCATTTACAGTAGTGGCAGGTGCCAGAACCACTGAGCTAAATCCCCAGCCCCGTCTTTTGCTTTTTTTTGGTACCGGGGATCGAACTCGGGTCCTTGCTTTTTTGAGCCAGGCGGAGGAACCACTGAGCTAAATCCCCCACTCCGTCTTTGCTATTTTTAATGTAGGCTTGAAATCAGTATTTAATTTTGAGTCTGGCAGATATAGTTTCTTTTCTGTTATATACAAACAGAACGTCCTGTGTGTTTCAGTGGTAAAACCGAAAGTATTTCTGATCATACTCATAACTTCTTGGAAGATGCGCCTAATAAGCCTTTTAGAACATTTCATAGTGGCTCATTAATGTGCAGTTCAATTCCCAATAGCCAATTTTTTTCTTGTTTTCGAAGGACCCCAAAATGTATGTACAGACAGTGCTGGATGTTCATAAAAAATACAACGCTCTGGTGATGTCAGCCTTCAACAACGATGCCGGCTTTGTGGCTGCACTGGATAAAGTGAGTCAGTTGCTGTTGTGCCTTCTGGAAGCACAGGAGGGTGGGTCGCTGTCCTCTAACTGTCTTCTGTGTAACACAGGCTTGTGGTCGCTTCATCAACAACAATGCAGTTACCAAAATGGCTCAGTCGTCCAGTAAATCTCCTGAGTTGCTGGCTCGGTACTGTGATTCCTTGTTGAAGAAAAGGTATTAAATGACTGCTTTTTCTTAGTATACCAATCTTAGCTTTTATATGAGGAATTAAAGTAGACATTCCGTTTTACATACATGAAAGTGTAATCTTTGTACCTTTCAAGATGAGAAAGATACATCACATTTCCAGTTAAATCTGTAACATCTCCCAGTGGCTGTTTGTGAACACCAGAAGTGTTCTTCAGTACTTCGTGACTATGTGTTTCAAAGATCGCTTTTCATTTGGTGCGTAGCTGTGTTGCTGATTCTTAGTCATGACTTTTCCACCGTCTCCTCCTGCTCATCTGAGTGTATTGAGAGGTGGAGATGACATGCTCAGCTCTGGTGCTCTCCCAAGCTTTGTGTCTCTGCAAGTTTGAATTTTGCGTGTTTGTCCCTGGTTTCCCTCCAAGTTGCCTTCCCTTTCGTAGTTCCCTTCAGAAGTGGTCACGGTTTGCTTCACAGTCCCAGCTGTCACAACAAATGTTGAAGATTTTCATGAAGGGAGTCGATCTCCTGGCTTTCTGTTGCAGTAATTTCGCACATCCCCAGATTGAGCTGGTTTTGATTCTACTAGTAAATAGCATTTAAACAGCTCTCAGAAGCTACCACGGCCTCATTACAAAAAAACAAAACAAAGACTCCAATGCCTCACACCCAGCATAGAAAGCCCACAAGTGGGACAACCCACTTTCCAGTTCCCCTTCTGTCTCTCTTAAGCAGAAGCTTTCTTTCTCCCAATAAATTCTTCCTACTCTTTTTTTTTTTTTTTTGGTACCAGGGATCAAACTTGGGTCCTTGCGCTTTTCCTACTCTTAAAAAGAAAGCCCATAAGCAAGCCTCACTTAAGAGAGCTGCAAATGTCCTAAAATGCCAGCAGCCCAAAGTTAGCAGCGCACTAGAGTCCTTGTGCAAACTGTTGTACACAGCTTCCCAGGAATGTAAAGCTGCTCAGCAAGAACAAATCCAAGATCATTCCCTGTGGCAACCGTGAACTATGTGGTCTCCTTGGTCGATGATGGGAGAAAAAGTTTGGTAGGGGTCAATAGCTATCCCTTTTTTAAACATTAGTTTTAATTAATTAATTTTTTAAATAGCTCTTTTAACTTTGCCAGAAAGTCATTCCCTGATGCCAGTGAGAAATTGTAGTTATTTCTGTTTATTACCATGCTGGTCTAATGTATTATTTAGCAGTTCCATTCAGACGCACTAATGATCCTGTCGAAGAAAGAAAAAGGACTTACTAAAATGCTTCTTAGGACTTGACGTCACTTTTTTAAGCTGCATTGTAATGTGACTAATTCAATATGGAGACGATGCTGTATGTGGTCTTGGGTTGGTTGGACAGAACAGTTAGGTGTCCTCTGTCCACGCTGTCTGTACGACCACTGCCTTACTCAAGTCCCTGAGGTGTTCTCCTTGAAGGCCGCTGAAGCAGTCAGGGTAGCAGTGTGTCGTTCCTCCAGCCACACTGGGGAGGGGCATCCAGGGAGAAAGTGTCCCGCCTGCCACCTGCAAAGGAGAGCATGGCTGGAGGTTCTTAATTCAGAATGCCAGCAGCACTTGTTTGGCAGCTCTTTCATTTTGTATGAATTAAGGAGTCTCATTTATGAAGAACTCTTCCAAGAAAAAACTTCATTTACCCCGAGGTCACCTTTGATTACTGTGTTTGTTCATAGCAGGAATGAGTCAGTCCTTAAAGACAGTCATCAGCTCTGTAGATACAACTACAGACTTCTGTAGACTACTTTAAGCTCTATCATCATCTTTCGTTGTTAGGCCCTTAAAATGGGAAGCATGTGCCTTTTTGTTTTTTCAAAGGTGGATTACGGGGCCAGGGATTTATTAGCTCAGTGGTTCCACTGCCTGCCTCACAAGCGTGAGGTCCTGAGTTTGATCGCCAGTACCAAAACCAAAAAAAAACAAAACAAAGATGGATTAACACAGGCTGTAAAAAGCAATTAGAAAAGTAGGTTTCATTTACTGATATGGAAGTGGATTATTTTAAAGGAAAATTTCATTCCTGTTTCAGAAGCTTTTTATAAATCTCTTATGTTGCTTTTCCCTTGGCTCTTCTGGGTGGTCATTTCACAGCCTGCTGTCCCCTCATGGGATTAGAAGGAGAGGTTGCCAGGTTGCCATCAGCAGTAGTGCTGGTCATTTGAGCTCCAAGCCATGTTCTCATAGGGTGACTGGGCTAAGGGTGCTCGGGTGAATTTCCGGTCCTTTGTTTTAAAACACACTGCCTTCTGTCAAATTTCAGTTCCAAGAACCCAGAAGAGGCAGAGCTGGAAGACACACTCAATCAAGTGGTAAGGTCTTCCTACCTTTGTGTTAGAAACCCGTTTTCAGGGGCTAGTTTCCAGGCTGTGCGTGGAACTGTGTACGTAGAGCATCCAAGGGGTGTACAGTGATCATCAGTGACTCCCTTTTCGCTCTGTGCTTTGCTCCTTACATGCAGCCATTACTCAGTGCTGGCATTTTCCCTCCTGGGGCAGAGTCTAGTCAGCATGGTGTGATTTGAGGGGCTGATGAGAATGCTTGCTGTGAGCACTCGGACAGAGCTGTTGCCATCCTCCACACTGGCACACAGGCCCAACTGAGACCGAGCCCGCTCTGGCCACCAGCATGCAGCTCGTCAGCTTGGGTGCGGGGTTGCTAACCTGTTCTCTGGGTGTTGCCAGATGGTTGTCTTCAAGTACATCGAGGACAAAGATGTGTTCCAGAAGTTCTACGCAAAGATGCTGGCCAAGAGGCTGGTGCATCAGAACAGCGCCAGTGACGACGCCGAGGCCAGCATGATCTCTAAGCTGAAGGTGAGTTTGGCCCTTCCCGAGAGCCAGGGTCTGGGTGTTGCTGCAGAGCTGTTTGTTTCTCCAGGCTTCCGGTGTGGGCAGAGGAGCCTGCACAGTGTGAACTGTGCTGTGTGCTACTGAAACCCACGACACCATTGGGCCAGCGGTGCTTTCCCTCTGCCTCTCTTGGAGCCTCCCATGCCTGCACTGTGCAGGCCGCCTTGCGCTGGCTCTGTGCCGCCTGCAGGAGGGTCAGGCCTGACATCTGCTGTTGAGTCCTCCTCACTTCTGCCACCTCAGCATTCGCCAAGAGTGCAGTGCTGAGAGACAAATCGTTTCACCTTGTTCCCATCACAGTATTAGGGTATCTTCCTCCTAGGTACTCCGATAATGGTTGTTTGGTATATGAAGACCTAACTTCCGCCTAGAATTCTCTTCTGTAGTGGTGTGGGGTGCTTTGCTTTGCTTTGCCTTGCTTTGCCTTGCCAGGGCCTTGTGTACTGCTAGTCAAGCACTCTGTCACTGAGCTATAGCCCCATACCCATTTCATTTTGAGACAGTCTCTCACTAAGTTGCCCAGGCTGGCCTCCAACTTGTGATCCTCCTACCTCAGCCTCCTTAAGAGTTAAGATTACAGGGGCCAGGGATTTAGCTCAGTGGCACTGCACTTGCCTTGCAAGCACAAGGTCCTGAGTTCAATCTCCATTACCAGAAAAACAACCCAAAATAAATAGTTACGATTACAGACAGTCACCACCTCGCATAGCTGAGTGTTTTAATTTGAATTGGTATATATTTATACCATAAAACATAACTAAATGTTACTAATTTTAGTACAATTAAGTATGCATTATACTGTGATTTCTCTAAGCTTCTTTTATACATTTATATTTCTGTACAAATTCATGAGACAATTCCCTGGATTCATTTCAGCAAGCTTGTGGTTTTGAATATACCTCCAAACTTCAGCGAATGTTTCAAGACATCGGCGTAAGCAAAGACTTGAATGAGCAGTTCAAGAAGCACCTGACGAATTCGGAACCCCTGGACTGTGAGTATGGAGTGATTCTGGGCTTCTTTCACAGCAGATGAGAAATAATAAGGGGGCAAGTGAGGGTAGACGTTCTGTCTGAAGTTCAGAGATGAAGAAGCAAAACGTTCCACCACTCGAAGACAGCCTTTGCCAATCCGAGGTCTTAGCTCACATCATACGGCAGCCTGGGGCCACAGTGCCCAGCATCTGGGTTCCGAGTGCACGCCTCTTATGCTTACTGACCTCTCAGCCCAAATACAGATGAGGGACCCCCGGACTTGTTCAGCGTTGTCCTGCTTTGCACCTAGGTTTGGATCCATTTTAGAACTGTTTTAATTCTCAGGACTCCCTCTGGCCTGTAGAATAGAGATAGAGTAAAGTGGGCCGTACTCTGAGGTCTTGCTCTGCTAGCGGGCATCAGGCTTATGCTGACATCATCAGGATAATCTTGGTCATTTGAAATGAAAAGTGGAGTTTTGTTCTTCTCAGTTTGAAAGGCTCTCCTGTTGTTAAGTTTGACATGCTGCTGTGGACTTGGCAGCTACTGGGTAGGATGAAACCGCTGCTGTGAGTTTTAGATTAGACGCATCTCCACTGTGTCTTCCGCAGGAGTAAGTGGGGCACATGCCATAGGAAAGGCAGCGGGTACCTGGGCTTGCAGCACCCTTGCACTGGGGGCTGTTGTGTCTGTCACCCCGGATGTGGCCCAAGTAGGCTGAATCGGTCACTGCAAAGAATGATCCACAGACACAGCAAAGTAACAGGGTGCCACGGCTCTACATTGGGCAAAACTGGAAGTCTCACTCTGAAGGAAGAGAATATCTGTCTCTTCCACTTTTTACTAATTTTAATTGAGTAAAGTGAGTTGAAATTATATATTCTGTTCTTGATTTTATATTCAAGCAGGATTTTCCATGTAATGTGTAGTGTTCCATATTAAAGAGAGCAGTCTGCTTTTTTAGATTATGAGACTGACTAAATGCATTCCCAAATTTTGTCCCACAGTGGATTTTAGTATCCAGGTCCTGAGCTCCGGGTCATGGCCCTTCCAGCAGTCGTGCACATTCGCCTTGCCATCTGAGGTAGGGCTTCATCCTGTGTAGCTGGGCAGTGGAGAAGGGAAAGGTGGCTGTGGTCCAGGGTGGCAGAGGCTGAAGGCTTGGGCGTCTCTGTCCCAGGCTGTGGTGCCCATTTACTCTTAGAAGCAGAGCCTGTGTGCTTCCATAACAAGCACTCAGTGGCACCTACTGGGCTGGAAGCTGACACCTGCTTTGACTTCATCCTCCGGTGTCTGCAGTGCTTTCCGAGGAAGTCACACCGCTGACATTCGTATTCCTTTGATGGGGGCACCAGTGCTGTGCTGTAAGCCCAGCAGTGTGTACTTAGAAGTGCTGGCTGAAATGCGTGTTTAGGAATGAGTGTCATATAACCAACACTCTGCTTCCATCCAGTTGGAACGTAGTTATCAGCGATTCACAGCTTTCTACGCCAGTCGTCACAGTGGCAGGAAATTGACCTGGTTATATCAGCTGTCCAAGGGAGAACTGGTAACTAACTGCTTCAAAAACAGATACACCTTGCAGGTACGATCACCTTTTTATTTTGGGGGGAGATAGTTTAAATTCTAAGTGAAGATAAGACAAATAGTAGCAGTCAGAATCAGGTAATTCCCATGACAGAATCTCGAGTTGTTTGTCATCAGGTAGTGCAGAGGGCAAACCACGGGTGCCACCGTCCAAGGAGTGGAACCATGTTCATGTCACTGAGCCTTACCTTCCCTGCACTAAGTGGGGACATTGGTGTGTCTGCCTCGCAGCAGTGAAAGTTTGATGGATACTGTCTCTCATGCTGTTGGCGCTGTGCACATGTCCAGATGGTGGCTTAAGAAGCTAGAAATACATGTACTGAGTCTTTCCCTTTAACAGAGCAGTTTCACATCGATCAAGACCACCAGTGCTGATAGCAGTGCTCAGTGCCGAATAATAATAACTGCGCAACTAGACTATTTCCAGTTTGCAGATGAGAAAATAGGCCCAATTAATTAAGAGACTTTCTCCGGATTCTGGCTCGTAGGTGGAGAGCCAGAATCTCAGCTGTTGTGGCCGCATAGGACAGGCCACAGCTCATTGTCAGCTTCTTTTCAAGGTGGCCAGGGTCTTAACCCAAGCATCACGGACTACCTGGTACACAATCTGGTGCTGGGCCAGGGGCGGCTGTGATTGCTATAAACTGTGTCAGACTTTTCTTGCTTTGTCACAATAAAGTACTTAGGGTTTAAAAAACAAAAAAAAGCTGGACATGGTGGCACAGGCCTGTAATCCCAGCATTCAAGAGGCTGTGGCAGGAGAGTTCCCACAAGTTCAAGGCCAGCCTAAACTAAATAGACCCTGTTTCAACGCCCCCCCAAAAAAATAGTAACACATATTCAAATTGAAGATTCATACTTCATGTCTCTATGTAACAGGTATGTCTGTACAAATAAGTGTGGATGCATGTACGGTGTATATTTGCATACACAGCACAGTTTAGAAGAAAATTCACAATCATTTGAATGTCTGAAAGGGAAGGAAATGACTTGCCCTTCAGTAAAATATGGCTTCGTAGTGGCAGCACAACACCGTGTCCCTTTTAAATAGATCTGCTATGCTTTTTGCATCTGTTTGAAGAATTTGTTTGGTCAACTCAGGCTCTGTATTTGCAGATCTTTTCCCCGTGTGTTTAAATTGTTCTCTTCTCCTTACATGGGGGGCTTCAAAGGCATCCACGTTCCAAATGGCGATCCTGCTGCAGTACAATTCAGAGGATGCCTACACCGTGCAGCAGCTGACAGACAGCACCCAGATCAAAATGGTATGCCTGTCCATGAGGCGGTCCCCTGCCGGCCCACATGCTGCTGCCTTGTCCTCAAGGGCCCGGTGGGTAGGGAAGGGGATGCTGGGTGTCCACTCTGGCAAAACTCAGGCCCAGCAGCACATGCCCAGAGACTCAGGAAAGACCCAAGCCAGGATTGCAGAGTGCGCTTCCCAGGGACTCCATGAGGTGGAAGTGTGTTTCGAGTGGCACCAAGACTGGCACGTCCCTGGGACTTGGGTCAAGAGGGTGTGTGTAATGGATGGGAGAAGTGATCTAGCCAGCGCATACCTGGTTTACCCAGCTAGTGTCGGGGAGGTCGGGCACATTCCTGGAGCTCCAGGCCAGGGCCTGGCTGAGAAGCTCATCACCCTACCAGTTGTGTCTGTCCTGCAGTGCTGGGAACTGTGGGGAAAGTGGGCCAGCATGACTCTGGCGGTCATAGTGGCCATGACTCAGGATGACTGCAGTTGGGTTAGGCTGGGGCCACATGTGCTGTTATTTAGGACTGTCAAACATGTTACTACAAGCTTAATCTATATGCTCCATGTAACCACCCTCCAGTGTGCTTTTCTCCCTTTTGTTTATTTTTGTTGTTGTTTATTTGGTTTTTTTCTTAAAAGTTCAGGCTGACCTTGAATTCACAATCATCCTCCTTCCTCAGCCTCCCAAGTGCTGGGGATTATAGACATGTGCCACCATGCCCGTCCTGCTTTTCTTTCTTTTTTTTTGGTACCGGGGATCGAACTCGGGACCTTGCGCTTGCAAGGCAGGCACCGTAACCACTGAGCTAAATCCCCGGCCCCCCCATCCTGCCTTTCTATTAACTGGTTCTTTTGTTCATTTTTCTTTCTTTTTTTTCTTTTTTAACAGCAAGGATTGAACCCAGGGCTGAGTACATGCTTTGCTAGCGCTCTACCACTTAGCCCCAACCCCAGCTCTTATAGCCAGTTCTTAACCTCTTTTCCAGCTAGACTTTTCCTATGAAGCCTAAATTTTTCCTTAATTTTAGTATTATTCTTCACATTATTTATATTTTAAGGTGTATTTCACACCACGTAAAAGGGTATATTAGGAAGTGCGCAGTTGAGTCCATTTTATTATATTCACAAGCTTGATAGCCACCACAGCCTTGCAGTTGCAGAACGTTGCCGTTGCCCCAAAGAGGCCTGGCAGTCATGAGTGGGGACCGCTCTTTGCCCTGCCACCCCACGTTCCTGAGTCCTCAGGGTTTGCCTGCTGGGCACTCCTAGAAATGGGATTATAAGAGCTTGCACTTGGTGCCTACAATTTTCAGCTTTTCATCTCGTAGCATATGTCAAACTATATTCATTTCATAGTTGAAAAAGATTCTGGTTATGGAGGAACCACATTTCATTTCTCCCATAATCCGCTGCTGGACATTTGGGTGGTTCTGTGTTTTCCGTTCTCGGCATGCTTACAGGTGTGGAGCCGCTGAGCCACACTGAGCCACACGATTGCTCCGTACTGAACTTGCTGAGGAACTGTGCAGACCTGTTTGGTGTCTGCACCATCTCCTGTTCCTGCAGCAGTGATGAGCAATCCGGTTTGTCCTCGTCCTTCCCAACATTGATTTTCTGGAGTTTTTTTCTTCAGTCGTCCCAGTGGCTATACAGTAGTATCTCGGTGTGGCTTTGATTTGCATTTTCCTAACAGTTGTCATTGTTTAGACTCTCCATGTGCTTTATTGACTTTGTATTTCCTCCCTAGAGAACTGTCTGCCCAAATTGGTTTATTTAGTCTTTTCATTGTTAAACTATAAGAATTCCTTACAGATTTTGTATACTAGACCCTTATCAGGTGATCTATAAATGTTCTCTTTTCACTTTTTTAATCAACTCATAATTATACTATCTATGGGATATGAACATTTTATTGTACACACAGTTTTAGTTCTGAAATGAAGCCCTTATTTTTGTTGTTGTTGCTTATGATTTTGGTGACAGATCAAAGGAATCATTGCCTAGTCAAGGTCAGGTCCCCATTATAGATGCTGACACCCTTTTGAATGACAGTTGATCATAGGTGCATGAGTTATTTCTGGATTCTCAGGTTTTTCCATGATCTGTGTCTCTTTTTTAGACCAGTATCACACTGTCTTGACTGTTTCGTAGAAGTTTTGAGATTGAGGTCTTCAGGCGTGTTCTGTTTTGAGACAACACTGGCCATTGTGGCCCTTCTCTGGCCGCTGCAAAAGGGCAGTCGTGGTGGGAGGGCTTGCACTGACTGAGGATGGCTTTAGGGGCTGTTGCCATGCCGGCAATGTTAATCCTTCAGTCTGTAGACACGGGATGTATTCCCATCTGTTTCAGTTATCCTTAATTTCTTTCATCTATGTTTCATAGTCTTTAATGATGTATCTTACCCTTCTTTGATTAAAGTTATTCCTACGTATTATTTCTGATGCTTTTGTAAATATTTTCTTGATTTCATTCTTTGATGGCTCATTCTTAGTGTGTAGGAGTACAGCTGACTGTTGTATACTGATACTGTATCCTGTAACCTTGCTTAACTCATTTATGAGCTCTGATAGGGTCATGGAGGGGGGTTAATATATAACCAACCATATCATCTGAAAATACAGACCAGAGCTTCAGATTTTGAGTTTTTGGATTAGGGATGTTCAAACAGCAATGTCTATATAAATATTCCAAACTAATAATTTTTTAAAACTGAATATGAAATACTTCTGAGCCCCCAAGCATGTAAATCTTGAACTCATAAAAGCAGAAGAGTGTGCTCCTGTGTGCCAGGGTCTCTTCTGATCCCTGCTTTTCTGTATCAGATGAGACAACAACTTGGGGTGGCCTTAGTTGCTCCCCAGGGTGTGGGAGGGTGGTGTGCTGCAGCTAGCTCCTCAAGGCCGCTCCAGCCTCTACTCACTCTCCATGCCTGAAGCCCTTGAGGGGCTGGGCTGCTCTCCCCTGCCTGAGCCATGACTGGACTGGAGGCCTCACTCTGATGGCCTTAGCCATGTACCGTTGAGCCAGAACAGGCCCCTGCTGTGCTGAGGGCGAGATGTTTGTCCTGCAGGGAGAGCCTGTGGGAGCTGGGCCCACCCAGGAGCTGAGAAGTGACCACGTGGCCCTCTGTGACAGCCAGGCTGAGACCCACTGTGTCCTGCGCAGACCCAGGGTGGAGCTAATGCTAGAGTGCTTGCCTGGTGCTCTCAAGAGCCCAGGGTTCACCCACAGCACTGTGATCAGTAACCGAGATGGTACCAGGCGTGTAGAAAATGAAGAGCCACCTGGACATTCAGCTGACAATAAGTTACACGTTATTTCTAATACTGATCCATAATAAAACTGTTAGTTTTTATTACTGAGTGTTCAGGACCAAAAAGGGGTCATTTTCACTTCTAGAAGTCGGGGCGGGGGTGGGAGTAGTACAGAGAACCACTCAGAAGCCCATCTCTGGGCACAGTCTTCTTCGGCAAACCATAGCACTGCTGGTAGTAATTACAGAGAAAAATGCCCTTGCCTTTAACTATCTTTTCCTCTTTAATCAGGACATTTTGGCACAAGTCCTACAGATTTTATTGAAGTCAAAATTATTGGTAAGTTTGTGCGTCATGAATGTTAGGCCCAAAGAAAGCCATTTCCTGAGATTTACGTAATAACAAGTGTTTTCTTACAGGTCTTGGAAGACGAAAATGCAAATGTTGATGAGGTGGAATTGAAGCCAGACACTTTAATAAAATTATATCTCGGTTATAAAAAGTAAGAACAATTTAATAAGCAAATGGTCCTAGACCACAGACTTGTCCCCTGGCCCCAGGAACACATCCCAAGCCCCTCACAGAAGTCTGATGGAGGCCTTCCCTCCTGTAGGGCAGCCCCAGACTGCTCTTCATTTGCCTCTTAGCCTTGGATTTTCTTTACTTGGAAAACAGGTCTCCTTAAAAGGCTTGCCTGCAGAGTTCACGGTGTCTGTTTTTGTTTCACATGACAAAACTGGGGGAGCAGACCTGGACTAGGGGTGCAACCCAGGCCTCATGCACACCTGGCCAGCCACAGCCCCCCTGCCCGCCCCCGCCCGCCTGCGCGCATCCCCCTACCCTCACCCGCCCTGTTCCTTCTAAGACATAGTCTGAGTTGTCTGGGCTGGCAATCTTTCTGCCTCAGCCTCCAGAGCAGCTAGGATTACACGCATGGATGTCACTCTTGTCACTACTACTGGCAAAGCAGGAAAGTACCCTCTGACAGCTCTGAAAGGTGTTGGGTGAAGGGCATTCGGGGTCATTGGCAGAAGCTGTGCGGCAGAGGAGGAAGAGCCTTTGTGCCCTCTTGCCGCTGTCCAGGGAGGCAGAACCCCAGGAGTGCTGAAAGCGACAGCAGCCTTTCTTGCCTCCCTTTGCAAACAACAGTGATGGCTTTCCTTGCTTTTCTCGACAGTAAGAAGTTAAGAGTTAACATCAACGTGCCAATGAAAACCGAGCAGAAGCAGGAGCAGGAAACCACACACAAAAACATTGAGGAGGACCGCAAACTCCTGATCCAGGTGACTGGAGCCCTATGGGCTACGTCTTCCCCAGAGGATGCGGCAAGGGCAGGCTGGATCACGCACTGGGACCTGGGCGGTGGCACCCTTTCCGTTCCCCCCCACACACACACACACACACACACAAAACTAGCACAGACCCCCTGCCCTGTGTGTCAGGAGCCAGGTAAATGTGGCACCCGAGATGAGACCAGGTGGAAGCAGAGCTGTTGAGGGAGGATGGGCAGCTTCCATGGGTTTAAAGATTGACTTCTCCTTTTTTATTAAAATCCCCCATGGGACCCAAATGCTTTACTGTTCGACACATTCGAGCTGGGACCTGGACGAGTGGAATCGGCCCCTCCCTATCACCCCTAGGGAGGGGCACAGGCTGCTGAGCTGGCGCCCACAGCGGTGCAGCCTGCCCACTGGCTCATGCAGCCTTGTCCCACACAGGCGGCCATTGTGCGCATCATGAAGATGCGCAAGGTCTTGAAGCACCAGCAGCTCCTCGGTGAGGTCCTCACCCAGCTGTCCTCTAGGTTCAAGCCCCGGGTTCCAGTGATCAAGGTGAGGAGCGGCAGCACTGGGGGTGCAGCTTAGAGGGAAAGATGTAGCAAGAGGAGGAAGGCGGGGGAAGCTTTGTGCATGGGATAGGCTCTGCAAAAAAGAGCAGCTCCACGCTGTGTCTTGGAATACATATTCAGAGAAGTGCACAAGTCGTAAATATACAGCTTAGTGATTTTCACCAAGCAAACATGTTGTGTTACAGACACCAGGTGAGAGATAAGGTCACCATTGTCCCCAAAGCCCCAAGTTCCCAGGTTGCCCGTCTGGCTGTGGTGGTGTGCAGCAGTATTCGGGCACAGCCTGCTAGCACCAGCTCAGAATGAGCACTGAGGACATGCATGTCATTGTCAGAGTCGTGCCGCATGCAGTGTCCATTGGTGTTTGGTCCTTTGTGTGTTCTGCTGTGAACACACTACCAAGTCTGCTGTGGACACATATGGCTCCTTTGTCCTGTGGCTTGTTTAGAACTGGAGCTTAGCAGGCTGTCCTTCCTGAAAGCTCACTCGCAGCCAGTGTGACCGCAGGGTGCCAGTGGACACCAGGCAGGCCGTGAGTCCCCAGCTGCCACATGCCATGTGCTCCTGGGTGTTGTTCTGCTTCAGCAGCCAGGCTCGGGTGGGAGGGGAGGTTTTGGCCCAGCGGCTGTCAGCCCAAGCCCAGGACTGGCTGCAGAGGACTTGGTCACCTCAGCAAGTGTCACCAAGTGGTTCTGTTCAGGAAGGCAGTGTCTGCTGCCTGGGCAGTAAAGCTCCAGGCCATATGGCTATTCAGGGCCAGTGGGTACCCACTGAGACCTGGGGGTGTGGGGGGTCGGCCTCTGTGCTGGTGGTTTTCTTCCCTCTCACTCCCCTTTCCAAAACCAACACCCAGAAATGCATCGACATTCTGATTGAGAAGGAATATTTGGAGCGAGTGGACGGAGAGAAAGACACCTACAGCTACTTGGCCTAACCCCTGTGGAGGGGCTGAGCGTGACTCGGCAGGTCGGCCGGCGGGAGAGTGGGACAGCTCGTGATGCAGCCACCTGCCACCACGCAGACCTCCCTTTTTAACCCTGAGGCCAGGAGCCCACCCCTGGCCTCGGCCTCCCAGCAGAACTGCTCAGGACTGATACATTTCAAGTCTGTACATACGGACACCGTCGCCATTTAACCTAATTTAAGAACAGAGGGGCTGACCCTTCGCGAGAAGGCTGCATGCTACTGCATCTAAATCAATACATTGGCCACCTGTTCGAAGCTGTCGCAGCACTTTGAGAGGAAGTCTGAATGGAACCACGTGTAATCTGCTATGGAAACCATTTGTATAGTGTGTTTCATTTTTTAATGTGTGAAAATAAAGAAAATTAAAGGATTTCTGTATAAGTCGCATTTGGTTCTGTTTTAAATTTTACTAAATTTTATATGTAAATGAAAGATAAAATGATTGTGCAGCTTTCCGTTCCCAGTGTCTTCTGGAGCTTGAGCAGGCTGCATTCTGATCTGAAAGATCTTTGGCCTGTGCAGCTACATCTGCCTCCAAGCTTGCTTCTGAGACTCGTTAGGGACTCGAGTGCAACCCAGCAGCCTCAGGTTCCAGACCAGGCCTGGTTGACACTGGAAGGACTAACGCGTCAGTCCTCTGAGCCCTGTGTGGAGAAACTGAGGCAGTGGGCAGGGCTGTGTTGTCACTGGTGAGCAGAGGGGCTGGGATTTACGGGTGGAACCAGGCTGGCTGTGTGGCTCTCCCACCTCTGCTGAGTGGATGACAGCAGGAAGTGAGTTCCAGCGGAACAAGCCCTGCGCCTTCCTCACTCACTGGTTCTGGTTCCAATTCTGCCCTGTTGTCAACTGGGGCTGACAGTGGTTTCCAGTGAGACACCCTGGTCTGGAGGATGAGGTGAGTCCTCTTCCCCACCCAGGAAGAGCCCAGGATCCTGGCTTTTGAGGCATCTGCTGGTGGACTGGACCTTGTTCCTGGCCGTCAGGAAACCTGCTTCTCCCAGGACGGAGTGAGTATCCCCCGCCCCCCGTGAAGAGAGCAAGGTCAGGGCTCGCTGCACACCCTCCTGGGCCCCAACTCCCCAGTGGTGTCCTCTGCTCTCAGTGTCTGGTCTGATCTGCCCTGGCTGAGGGCAGATGGTGGGGAGGGCACTTGGCTCCAGTTGGCTTCATTTCCTCAGAGATTTCAAAGTGCCTCCAGTTTCTTAGGCAGTAGATAACGAGCATCCTCAGCTAACTGCTGTGTACCAGGGCCTGACCAAGGAGGCAGGGCTGGAAAGGGCAGAATTCTTGGTGCTCTCAGAATAGCCTGGCATTTAATCCACTAACAGTTTCCACTCTTTGTCTCTCAGTCTTCCCTTGATCCCCAGTATACAGTGCCTGCCACCTGCCTCCCTCCTATCGTGTGCAGCAGAGATGCCTGGGCCCACCTGGAGAAGGCGTGCTGCAGTCTGGGGAGCAGGGGAGGTGCTGAGATTCGGCAGTGTCTCCAGGGCAGCAGGGAGTGTGGTGAGTGGAGGGTTGGAGGAGTCACGGGTGGTGGGTGCCTTGCTCCTGCCCCTCCCCGGGGGGTACGGTGCTGACAGTGATGTGACTGGAACCGCAGCTCAAGTTCTTTCACCTTTACCCCCCACCTCCTCGCCCTGCCCAAGGCCAGGAGCCCCAAGTCAGTTCCCTGAAGGTGAGCTCATTCCCTGATCTGCAGCCTGGCACTCCAAGCCCCCTTGGGTCTGCACTCCTAAGAAGGCCCAGCTCAGCCTGAGGGGCCTTCGATAGCAGCACTGATTTTGCAGTACAGGAGTTTGAACCCAGGACCTTCACACTGAGCTACATCCCCCCCCCCCTTTTTTTTTTGGTACTGGGGATCGAACTCAGATCCTTGCACTTGCACAGCAGGCAACCAAACCACTGAGCTGAACCCCCAGCCCTACATCCCATTTTTTGAGACAAGGTCTTGCCAAGTTGCCCATGCTGAGGTCAAACTCTTGTGATCCTCCTGCCTTCAGTGTGCAACCCTGGCTAGCAGCAGCCGTTAAGCCTTTAGTTTGTCAGTTTGGGGAAACCAGGCTCCCCTGGGTGATACACAGCTCCTCTTCCTACTTTCCTTTGGACAAAACATACTTAACCACAATACTGTAAATGCACTGGGCTTTCTGTTGTTACTGTTACTGGCCTCACTCATGAAAAAATGTACATAGTTATAATCTGAGCTGAGGACGGCTTCATCGGTCCTAGACCCTCCCATAACATCATTCCTTTTATCTTTGGATGCTCTCAAGTCTTTTTTTTTTTTTTTT
>NW_004624800.1:6842726-6875978 GCF_000247695.1 Heterocephalus glaber | reverse complement strand
CTAAATTCCTGGCTCTCAAGTCTTTTTTTTTTTTTTTGGTACCAGGGATCAAACTCAGGTCTTTGCACTTACGAGGCAGGCAGCGGAACCACTGAGCTAAATTTTACCCTGGCCCTCAAGTCTTTATAAAGCCACTTTAAACCCTGGCTTCCTCAGCATGAGCCTGCATAGTAAGACTGTCACTCACCTTGGCCAGTGTGTGTAATCTTGGGTTAATGACCGGAGATTAGAAACAAGATAGTTTATAATCTGTCTGCAACTTTACACCTTCAGTAAATTCACATTTTTCCCTTGAGGGTGAAGAAAAGTCCAAGTGGGGTCATCGGAGCTGGGCCTCACATGCAGGCTCAGTGCGGATTACTGAGCACTGAGGTGAAGAGCAGCACGAGCACAGTGGCCCAGACTTCGGGCCCAAGTGTAGACTGGGCCTGCCAACCAGCCACTTCGCCACTGCCCCGGAGACCAGCAGCCAGGCCCCCAAACTCCAGAGATGGTAAGAGCAGAGCAGCTCCAGGATCAGCAGGCTCCTAAAGTGTACAATATTTTTTTTGTAACTTCCACTTTAAGAAACTTGGGCTTTGCCATACCTGAGAGAAAAACCAGCAGACACATCCAAGGAGGGGCTGTAATGCACAGGGTTTGAGTTCCCCCAAAGAATGTCGGTTGCATCAGCGATGGACAGGTGAAGATGTGTGTGTGAGAAAACGGGCCGAGGTGAGGTGCACTGGGCTGGCAGGAGATCTGTTCTGGGCGGGTTTGAGGAGAGGCCCTCTGGCTCTGCTGCTGCCTTCTACCTAGCAGCTGAGTAGCTTTCTGGCTTCCAGTGCCCAGAGGGCTGGGGGCTGGGGCCCTGGGAACCCAGGGAGCCTGGGATATAGGAATATGATACAGAGTGCAGATATGGGTGACCCTGGGGGATGGCCCTGATTTGCTTTAAAGTGCAACTCCTAAATTTCCACCTGACCAGGTAAGCACAGGCGACTTCTACCAATAGAGATCTAGATGGAGCCCTCAGTGGGCTTATCTCTTTTTATTTGTTTTTGAGACATCTTACTATGTAATTCAGGCTGGCCTCAAACTCAAGGCAATTCTCCTGCCTCAGCTTTCTGTGTGCTGGGATCACAGGCATGCACCACCACACCTGGTCCTCACTGGGATTGTTTCTAACAAAAGATTGAGTGTAAGCATTTATTCCCACTAATTCCAGCAAGATTTAACAGAATGCTAAAAGGCTTTCCTCCTTTGATGATGTCATTTGTCTACTTCAGTGGACACGGTGTGGGCTAGAGATGAGCCACGCTGTCCCAAGAAATAAGCAATGATTGGTTACAATTGTTCTTGCCATACAAATTACACAAGATTCTAGATGGAAAGGATCTGACTAGCAGTCCCTTCAGCCACCTGGTGAGGCCACCTGTGTTGGATGTCCAGCCCTCCAACCAGTGCCGTGAGGGTACACCAGAGCAGGACATGGTCATGTGCTCCTCAGAAGTCTGAGGTGTGCAGGGAAGACAGTGAAAAAAGTACCCTTCAGGTCACGCTAAGAAGCCTACTGTGCAGTAAGCATGCAGCTGCTGCTGCCCACAACCCCCTCGGCACCAACACAGTGTCTCTGCCTTGTGACCAGACCACCTGTGTGACACTGAGCTGAGGCTCCCCCAGCATCCCTGTAGATCATCTTAGGACAAGTGGCCTGAGACATCACTGATGAAGCAGCTCTTTCTGGAATCAATTGAGGAAACCTGATGACAGCTGACTCAAGAAGTTCAAGTATACTTTATTCAAAGTTGAAAAATGTACCATACTGCATTATTGCAAAAATTCACTGGTACAAAAACACTTTGCAGCTGGTGAGAAGGCAATAAAAAGTTGATTTTTAAACTTGTTACTATAAATTATTGTTACAGTACTTTGCAAATTCAGAATTTCAAACTGCATTTTCTTTTCTAAGTTGTCCACAGTACTTGAGGTTCCTGAAGCTAAGGCAGCTGTTTCAGAGGAAGGGGAGGAGGAGGTAGCAGATGTCAAGGGATTTCCATCTCTCGCTCAATGCCCACATACTTCAGGGCGTCAGCCTGGCTGTATCTGAAAGAACACGAAAAGGGAATGAGCCCCTTTGTAAAGTGTCGAGGGCACACTTCCAGCTCTGCTCAGCTCAGTGGAGCTCAGCCAAGGGACCTGAGGAACCACACACATGTAAAGAAACCCAGCACACATCTGGTTGCTGTCACTTGTAGAGGTACTGCCTGTGCTGCGGCAGCAAGCTGCCCACAGGGTGACTGCCACTGAGAAAGGGGGCCAGCGAATCCCCAGCTGAGAAAGCTGAGAGGCTTTGTCCCCAACCCCAGCAGGAGGACCCCATTCAGTTTCATTAAGTCCTAGCCATCTGCAGTGGCTGCCATGTGAACTGAGTCCACAGTGACTCAGAACAGCTTCTGCACTATGGGAAGATGAGGCAGGAGACTCAAAAGTTCAAGCCCCACGTGGGCAATGTAGCAACTTAACAGCAAGATCCTGTCTCAGAATTTTTAAAAAAAATAAAACTTCTGGATGGGATATATACTCAGCCAAGGAATTCTTAGAAAGCTTCACATGGGCACACAAACATAAAGATAGTAAGTCCCCAATATACAAACAAGTTCTGTTCCAGGAGCACTGTTTATAAGTCAACATTCGTTCATAAGCTGACAATATGAGTCTTCTACAGTACACCTTTTAAAGCTGGCAACCAGACTGACTATAATAGTGTCCCCAGCACTTGTGATGCTCCTGCCTCAGTGCCTGGCTTTGAACACACTAAACACATGTTGGACTGGGGCTCAGCTCAGTGGGAGAGCAGCTACCCAGAATAAAGACCCAAGTGTGTGTAGTGAGTACTGCAGTGCCAGAATCTTCAAGGCCCTCAGTAAAGATGTACATTGTTGCAGACAGTGACATAGTACGGGGTTCAGGATAGTACCGGCTGTGTGAATGTAGTGTAGTCATGCTGACTACAGATCAGATGAGGGTCCAAGACTCAGCTGTTGCTGTCAATGGCAGCGTGAAAAATGGGTTTTCATTACATTTCCAAAAACAAGCAGTACTTGTACAACTGACAAATATACCAGCTCCACTACCAGGGTAGTAGAACCCCCAGCAGAGCTGGCAAAGAGCCTGAAGGGAGCTCTGTGCACTGCCCACAGCCCCAAGACGCCCTGGAAACACCCTTCACCAGCCTGTAATCGAAGAACAGCTCTTCACCGGTCTGGATGGCCCTCTTTGCAAAGATGCCGATCCTGTGGTCGCCATTCACCATCATGACTGCAAGGAGACAGCGGTGTCACGCAGCGATGCGCAGGCCAGGCCCACCCAACCCATCTGCACAGCCCTTGGTGCTGCTCTTATTGGGCTAAAAGGATCTTACTCAATACCCACCTTTTGCATAGCAATTTGGATTTACTGAGTGATTTGCAAAACGAATTTTGTTGCCCTTGCGAGTTGCATCCACCACAAAATCTAGAGAGGAAAACAAGCAGTCCAGTGGGTGACTTGCACAAATACACCTGACTCTAGTTCTTCAGGGTTTGACTTTAAAAGCAAATGATCCACCCAGTTTCACTCAGTGTGAAATCCCACTTGGAAGAAAATACTGTTCTAGGTGAAAATTATTCCTTGCTAATTCAAGATTGCATCACTGCTTATCTCAGATGGTATTTGTCAGTATAAATATACAGGGCGAAGCAAAATACAGCCAAAAAAGGTAATCTGACAATTCCTCCAAACGTCAAGAATAGGCATTTTTTTCTAGGTATAGTGGCACACACCTGTAATCTCATCACCCAGGAGGCTAAGGCAGGAGGCGCACCATGAGTTCAAGGCCACCCTGAACTGCTAGTGAACCTGTCTCCAAAAAGAGGGGGCAAGGAGGCATTTTCACATTCTTCTGGAATGTGATCAGAGAGAGAGAGAAAAAAAAACTACTTGGCCCAGCTGAGTTTCTCTTAACACCTCCACATGGGCCCCTGCATTGCCACATAATCCCACCGTGGATGCCCCCAGGCATTGGCTGTAAGCGAAGCTGCCTTCGCTCTCAGACTGGGCGCACATCTGGGGCAAGTCTGGAAGGAGTTTCCAGGTGCTGCACCCTACTCCATCCAATTCAGAGGTGCTGGCTGGAGAAGGGGTGCTGCCTTGCTCAACCCCAAGTTCATAGGTGTCTAAAGGAAGCAACGGGGGGGCAGGCCCTGACAAATGTCCCCACAAAGCCAAAACCCAAAGCAGCCTGCTGCTCTCCTCCAAATCCTCCGCCAGCTGAAGGCTCCCAAGCCAACTCTGCCTTCCACTCAGAAACATACCGTTGTTCAAGTTGAACAGGAAGCTGCACATGTATTTATCATACACTTTGCCTCTTCTGTCTGCTTCATCTTGAGAAATAATCTAAAAAGCAAGCACAGGAGGAAATCACACTGGAGTAGTAATGAAGCCTGGTCTTCAAGAGAATCTGGGACCTTCTGTCATTGTAGCAGGTTACTCTTCACTAGGTCTGCTCGCAGATGACAATCTTTGAAGCACTCCCAACCAGATAACCCATACCCACAGTGCTTATGCTTGGAGGGGGGATTAACAGTCAAACTGTACCTGTGAAATCCACTGAAGCTCCCGAAGATGTTTTCCCTCAACCAGGTGTTAATGACACTGTCATTTCTAAGTCCCTGTCACTAGGCTGTGGACCACAGATGGACCACATAATCAAGCCCTTATTCCCCTCCTTGTCTCCAAATGGTAAATGTGGCCAGAGCAGAAGCAGTTTAGGTACTCAGCAAACCAAATCCACAAACGTGAGTCCAAGCTAAAAGGCACTTCAGTATTATTTCATATTTAGTCCAATGTGATGGACTTGCTCAGTGAAATCAACTCAGAACAAAGCAGTATTACCAACAACTTGAGAACTCAGCCAAAGAGCATGCCTCACCTCTCCACAGTATTCCGAGATGAATTCATTTTTTTGCACAGGATCTTTGATGAAAATCCCCCAGCCTGCTACATCCGATGGTGCCAGCAGTAAATGCTAGAAAATAAAGCATTATCAAATGATCAAAAAAAAGGACAGCAGGACTAGGGATTTAGCTCAGTGGTGCTGGGGCCTGCCTCACAAGCGCAAGAGCCCGAGTTCAATCCCCAGTACCCCCCCCCAAAAAAAAACAGCAAAGACAGGCTGGACAGGCTGGCGATAAATGGGTGATAGACTGGAAACCCACGTTACCATTTTAAACCTGGTCTAGAGCAGCATCAACACTGAGCAGTGTGCATGAGCTGGGAAAACATCTTCTAATCATACAGAGGCACAGAAGAGTTGGCCGAGGCCACAGTGAGGTAGCTGAGGACCTGACTCCTCTCCACGCTCCCCTCTGCCCCGGATTGCCTTCTCATACTGGAGCAAGTCTGCAGATCATGGTCGCTCCTTGCCATTGTCCAGTCCTCTAGAGGCCCTGCCATTTCTTTTGGGTTTGTTCTCCCCAGCACTTTCACATATAGTGTGAAAAGCTGCCACCAGGCGGTATCCTAACTACATCAGTCCTATGTTCTTTGTTTGAAAGAAGATCTCAGGGCAGCCTCAAACTCCCTCTTCCTTCGGCACATTCTACTTTTAGCACGGAGTGCCAAGATGACCATTGGTGTCAGTGGCATAGTCAGGGATTCATTCTAAAACACTAACTTTTCGTTATGGGTCCTTATGCCTTCCAGATCTTCCTGTGAAGCTGGGTGTGGCTTAGCAGTAGATCACCCCTGGGTTCAGCCCCCCCGCACTGTAAATCCTGTGACCTTCAGAAAGGCACTTCTGATCACAGCCTTCCATGGGGGAATCCCCAAATTAAACTCAGTAAAAAGTATCTACATAAAATCCTTTTTGAATTAAAAGATGTCAATGTTGTACATACTGGCACAGTGTCACCCACTTTCTGAGCAGACTGAGGGGAACCCCCTCTAATTCTAGTGTGGGGTCGGCAGGGTCTTCAGCACCCCACCCCCAAGAGCTAGGATGGACCACCCAGGTCTCACTTCCTGCTCCTTCACTGCCACATCTTGTAACTTTGGGTTTCCTTATCCAACACCTAGCTCTTGGGGTTTAAGGACTGATGAGTTACTACATCAGAACAGCTACACTAAAAAAGATACTGAATTTCCCCAGCCCCAACTGCTATTAAAAGTTTTGCTCAGTAATTTCTGATGGCTACATTCAAAATTGCTCACATGCAATTCCCAGGCTTCCAATACTAATTCCTGGCTGGGCTGTTTAACTTGCCGTGGGAAATTTCACCTTTTACTATATATGAAGAAACAAACCTAAAATTACTATTGGACGAGAATGAGTCTCTACATTCTGACAGAAATCGCACACACTTGCGTTAGGGAGATGAAATATCTAGCTGTGTTAGCTGAATAAAAAAGAAACTAACCTAACCATGTGCTGTTTTAGTTTTGTCTTTTGACAGGATCTCCCCAAGTTGCCCAGACTGGCCTCAGCCTCCGAAGCAGTCAGAATTAGTGTGCCATGGTGCCTGGCTCAAATCATCACTTTAGCAAAGAAAAATGTTTATTCCAAATCTGACACCATTAATGGCACCTTCTCTTATCATCACCCAAAGAAAAACACCATTCTCTCATCAGCTGTGCCATGTCGGACGAATCACGCTTACTTCTGCCACCCAGCTAACTGGTCTTAAAGCTATCCTGACGACATGAATTGGCGAAGCAAACCATCTTCCTGATGGGGCTGCTGCTCACCTTTTTGGAGCCCCTCTGGATGCTACAATTCTTGCAGGACACGTTCTTGCTGTCCCAGTGGTCTGCAGCTCCGCATGTCAGGCAGAGGTCTGGGTCACACTCTCGGACAGCCAGGTAGCATGGGCACTGCTTGGTGTTGCACTGTGCTTTGCAGCGGCATCCAGGAAAGCGGTTCTGACCTTCAGAGATACAGTCATTGCCATCGCCCCCATCAGTCAGTCACACACAACTTGCATAACGGGCTGCAGCAACTACTGTGCAGAATGCCTGACCGAAGATCACCCTCCTATCCCGGAGGATAAAGGAGGGAATGAAGGCTAGCAAGGCTCAGCACTGCATTCTTGCTTTCCATTTTTTATTTGCTAACTGGTGTCGAGGACTTAGAAAATAGGTATACAGGGAGGACATGGACTAAACTAAATAAATATCAGATTATCTATCTGTGGCCCTTGACTGTTCCCACAGCCCATCGTCCTAGGCCCTGATGACACTGTCCTGCGCATGCCAACTATTTCTGGTGTCCTAAGACATTTGATAACTACTTCTACAGCCCTCATACTCTGCCGCCTCTACTACGATCTTATTTAAATAAAAAACTGAAAAATCGGTCCTTTAACAAATTCTGCCTAACTTGTGCACGCACACACACAATCACCCAGGAGAACAACTGGCCATGGGGCATAGTGCAGTTATGGGCTCGATAAATACTTGTAGAATAAATGCCATTTCCTAGAGTAAGCAAAAGTGTCTGTGGAGGTTAAATCATTATTTTACACACTTACTCAGTTCTCATGCAATTCCATCAAAGCAACAAATACTTACACTCTGAACTACATTGACAAAACTTTTCACAAAAATTTTGTGCTATCACACAAGGGCATGAACTGTCACAAGGCTGCCGTGGATGGTCACAGGGTTGATAGTTGTAAACATGGTTAGAGGAGCCATCTGAGTAAAAATAACAGCATGCAGCCAATGAATGCAGGGAGATGGGAAATGATCATCACAACCAACCAGTTTCCTCCCCACCATCTTCACAGCTTCTTTACTGTGCATATGATGCTCCATTGCCCTATTTACAAAATGATGGCAGCATTGCCTCCCACCCCCAAGTGCTGGAGAACTGGCCCTCTAGCTCAGTCCCATTTCCAAAGCCTTTTCCTCTCCTGCTCCTCACTCTCACTCCACTCAGTCAAGCTTCCACTCCAAGAACAAATTTGACTGGAGGTTCATCAACACACATCTTCCATTAAAACTGATGCAATGTACAGAAGTCAATTAAAGAATAACCCAAACTGATCCAATTACTGTTCTAAAGCAAATGAGAACAAGACATTTTAAGCTAGTAATGAAGTTGAATGCAAGATGCTAACCCTTTTTCAGTTGTATCTTTCTGCAGTGTGCAGCCCACAACCTGTAAAAACACAGAGAAAATAAAATACAAAACTTCTGTGTGAAGCTGGGAGTATAATCACAACCAAGTGCTCCTGAGCTGGCTCTACTGTGCCATGAACAGAGCAGTGCTGCGGAGCCAGACTCCCACTTCATAGCCCACTGTCACCACTGCCCACGGGACCTGAGGACTCACAAAGTGGGGTGGCTTCTGGATCTTCTTATGGCTGCAGGGAGCTCAAGGAGCCCCAGGCCTCACATGGCAGTGGATGCCCCTATCTGTCATGTAGTCTGAGCTGAACTATGTGGATCCAGACACCTTCTTTAACATCCCATTGAACTACATAGTCAGAAACAATTCAACCGAAAATTCAGACATATCTTAAAGCCTACATTCCTGTGGGGAAAACACTGATTTATGTTCTAAATATTTATCAGAGATATTAATAAAGTGCAACGTAAGCCTGTATACAATTTTTGAAGCATAATCAAATTGCTCCCCTTGCCCACACATCTATGCCTCTCATTTTTAAAAAGTAGGTTGGGGCAAGGGGAGTCCCACCATGACTTTCCTGTCCTTGCATTCAGAAATCCAATCAGCCTGAGAACACTCACTATGTTCATCATACTACAAGCCTCGTGAAAGGTCACGCACAGGCTTGGACAGGGTGGGGGCAGCTCTCAGGGACACCTTCAGAATACATGGCACAAACAGAAAACTCGGGCTCCAAGACTAAAGGCCACTGCTCAGGCAGACTGCTCACCAGGGCACATCTCACAGCTTACAACAAATGAGTAGTTACATAATCTTCACTCCAAATACGACTAAACGTGTTTTTCTTAACGAAAATCCAGTAGGGTAACAACAAATTGTATGACTCTTAACATGCCAAATTTACTGAAGCTGCTGCATTTTTATCGAGAAATACTAGCAACTGCCAGAAGAAACAAGATGCCACAGGCCTGTGTGGCAGCAGACCTGCCCTGGAGAGGGGCTCCGCCTGCAGTTTCTATCCGTGGAGGCTTCTGCGGACAGCTCCGCAGCCAGCTTACCGGTGTTTCCTCTTCTTCTTTCGTGGAGGAGTGTCCACGTCCTCCGCAGGAGCAGGTGCTATGATGCTCGATTCTTTGACTCTAAACTCATACACCTGCCAAGAGCAGAAGCACTGTCATGAGTACAGTCTGATTTTGAGGTGCCGCCACATGGCCTCACACACCACGCAAGTGTCTCTCTCCTTCCCTCGGCACTGCAGTGCTGGGGTACAGTAGAAATCACTGCCCACAATTGGGGGCAAGAGGACTAACACCAAATCTACAAACTTACTAGCTTTCCAAATCTACTGTACCCAGCCTTAAATATCTAAAGTGGGCAAATTCTGTGCCCCAACTTAAGAATAATTTCTATTTGGGCCAGGGATTTAGCTCAGTGGTTCCAGCGCCTGCCTCGCAAGTGCAAGGTCCTGAGTTTGATCCCCAGTACCCCCCCCAAAAAAAGATTTTTATTCATTTCCTTGGGAGAGGGGATCGTTTCCCTTATGTTTGGACAGGGAGTACATATTATCTACATATTTGAAGCTGTTACAATATTCTTATCAGATACGCTTACCTGCCTGCATGTTTTGGTCCCAATCAACCTGGCGATAGCACAGAAATTATCATAGTAAGTGCCGATGAGGACCCTGAACATCGAGGCTTCGGCACCACTCCACTCCACATTCTCAGGAGGTTCGATATTTGGCTTCATCTTTATTGGGGTTTGACACCGAGAATTTGCTTCTGCAAAGCCAAATGTGAGCGCTGGTTTGTTACAAAATAAAATCCAGGGTGTGCTTAAGAAAACAAGGAAGTCAATCATATTTTAGGCTAAAAACAATACCAGAAATTGTGCATTCTTTAAACCAACCATCTAAAATGAACACAAATAGGGTCAGGCTATTATTCAAGGTGAAATTCAAAGAAAAGAGCAACTAAATCCAGTCGCTTTCCCAGCTCATCCACGGTTCTCATTTTCTAACCAAAACTACACAGAGTACATCAAGAATACTGAAGCACACGATGTGAATTTCATGATGCCCTGTCAGAAAGATCCAAGGGGAAGCACAAAGCAAGAATGAACTGGACAGACCCACAGCCTTTCAGTAACCCAAACACGCGAAGTAACGATTCAGCTCCACAAGCTTGAATTCTCTGGTCTCAGATTGCTTATTATACTGAAAAGTAATCAACTGGGAAAAATAGTCAATGCATCCCACATCCTTGCTCTTCACAAGAAACTTGCAAGACAACAGCAAGACCTCACTCTCAGGTGAGCCTTACCAGAGGAGCTCGAAGTTTCATCCTTTTTCTCTTCTTCTTCTTTATCGTTATTTTCTCCCCCAGTTTCAGTCCCTGCTTCTCTGTCGCTGTCGGTGTCCTTTGACTCCAGCACATTGATGGTAGGGGTGCTGGGCCTGCTGCTGTTGTTGGGGAGCCGGCCTCGCCTTCGGCCCCCAGGGCGCTTGGGCGGTGTCTTTATCCGCTCAGCTGTGAGGGCAGCAGCAAACTCCTTCGCTCCCTCCTACAAAATGAAAAACAAGACATCAGGGTAAAGTTCTAAACCTCACCCTGGTGGGAAAAAAAAAAGACACTTCATATCTAAAAATGCTTCTGATCTGTTTTTGATTGTTTGAAGATTTCAGAATAAATATGGTCTCAACAAATCACTACAGTAGTGTAAGATCAGGCAAAACAGTTCTACATGGTGAATTTGTGAAATTATTAACTGATTATAATTAAGTTCAAATATTAAACTGCATGTAATAAGTTCTCTCTATATACACACACATACACTCACAGTCTATTTAAAAGTGAATCTATAAGAACTATACATCTAAAGTGCATTGTCAGACTTCCTATTTCAAGGTTCAAGATAAGGCATGGCATATCTCTTTACATATTTTAAAGTATGTAAGAACACAAAACATACAAACATGCATAGCTTTATCACTTCCTATCATACCATTAAAATATCAAGTAAGTTTTTTCCCGTGAAGGATGCAGAACCACAGGAAGATAGGAAAGGAACTTCGGGAACAAGACTACAGGTTACATTTGCATTCTGGACAATAATCCAGTCTCAGAAAATACAAAACAACGTGGAGAGCATGGTGTATAGAGAGACCACAGGAACATTTTAGATGAGCCAAATAAAGTTCTGCCTTATAAAGCATATTATAAAACAGTGCTCAAGAATTCCATTTTTTAGTGGAAATAGAAGGGAGAAGTTTGAGAGCAGCCAACAGTCTTATACTTCATTCTATAAAACCAAATTGCTTAAAAATAGGATACCTTCTGCAGGTGCCATTCAATGAATCTTCTGTCCAAAATCCAACAGGCAATATATACCCATTTAGTTCCTAGGTAGGAGTGGCTTGGTTCAAAGAGGGGAAATGGTAAAAATAAGATAGTACCCGTAAAAACAACTTTTCTACCTCTTATTTTCCTAAGCCCTTACCTTTTCTCCATCACTTTAAAGAAATCTCTGAGATCCCTAAGTACAGCTCAAACTACAGAGGTGTGTCTAACACTTCAGGAACTGGTTATGAGGAAGGCTTCAGAACTACAACCACATACAATTACTGCTGTCTACTACATAGGCAAGCTGTGCTTCACACTCACATAAACTCTGTGGAAGGGATAAGAGTCCTTGATCCTAAAGACCTTGAAATGTTGCTGTAGAGGTAGCACAGATAAAGAATACTACAAGATCAATGAAAGCAACTGTGCCGTACATGAGCTACATGAGCTACAGAAGAACATGGGTGTGAAAGCTGCCTGTCCTCTGGCCAGCAGAGGTATGGGTACAGACAGCGTTAACACTGGCTTCGTCACCTCCACCAAAATTCACCATTAAGACTCCTCCAGAACCCTCCTCAATAAGGAAGCACTAGGTCTCACCAGGTGCTGGTAACACTGAGGTCCACAAGGCTTGTTGTCCAGAGCTGTTTCTGTGTTTTTCCGCTTGTATGTGTTGGGTGTTGCATGAAAAGCTGCAAAATAAACACAAACTTCTGAATATAACTATAAAAGAGAAGCTTTTTTTACTTTCCCAGCTCCACTACAAAAATCGATCAATAAATTATAATCCAATAGGTAGTTTATGGGGCTTTACACAACTTTCCAAGCTCTTACTAAAATATCTCAAGATATGTGCTGTCTCCAACCTCTCTCTAAGCAAGGAAGAAACACAGTGTGGTCTAGAATTGTGACTTACTTTCTCTTTGCAAGTATGACTACATAAACTGATTATAAACATTGACTTAAATTGAGCTGAATATTCCACACGGTTTCCTGTGTTTACCAAGAGAATTCTGGCATCTTCAACTTCTTGACTTCCAAAGGTCAGCAATCAGTTCAGTTGGGGAGTGGAATGAGATACCACTTACTAAAACTCGTTGAAGATAAAAAGGCCAGCTCTAGATTATTAACATTCAATCCTTCTGAATCATATTCAAGTTAAGAATTTAGTGAAGGCCAGAGTCTTATTACAGGGAAATAAAATGGTCAGATAAAAGGTTTTAGCAAGATAGAAGTACCTGAAACTTAAAATTCCCAACTAGTGTACTAAAAGATTGAATGATGGACACGGGTTCACACCCGTGAACACACCACAGCGCAAATTCTGACAAAGTCTGCTTCTTCGCATACCAAGGCAAATCCTTGAAACAGCTATCAGAATTACACAACCTGAAAATTAATTTGGATTTAAAACAAGTGCCACATTCACAAATCATTTTTAAGGTATTTGTAAAAAGCCAAGGTTAAGTTTTGTAAAACTTGGGTACATAAAGGCAGACTGGTGAGGGAAGGAAGAAAAAAGAAAAGACAATCTCTTTCATTTACTTACTTTTCTAGCACTGGGTACCAAACCCAGGGCCTCGAGCACGGTGGACAGCATTCTACCCCTCAACTACCACCCCAGCCCCAAAGTTAGGGGTGGGTTTTTTTTGTTGTTTTTTTTTTGTTTTTTTGGTACCAGGGATTGAACTCTATCCTTGCACTTGCACAGCAGGTGGTGGAACCCACTGAGTTAAATACCTAGTCCCCAAAGTTAGATTTTGAATGTAGAAATTTAAGGCTCCACTTCTGCTTCAAGTGCAAGAGTGAGTTTCTTCCAGAACAACAGCCACACCCTATGTCTGATTTGGCACTGAGCACTGGAGACACAAAGCCTGAGCAGGGGAGATTAGGGTTGTCACTCCAGCAAGGAATGACTCCGCCTAAAAGACGAGCCCTTCACTGGCCAGAGCTGGGTGCACAGTGTGGGTAAAGGTCTGTGTTGCCGAACACAGGCCTTGCCCTGCCACACCACGGTGAATTCACAGGCACAAACTCTCAAACCCACAGGAGCCTCCCTGGCCCTGAGCTAGAAGACACCTGGGTTAGAACCAGGGAATAATGCTCACCCGTGAGCCTAAAACAAGAACAAGCCAAGCTGTAAAGGAAAAGCGTGCTAATCAACGGCCAAGAGCTGTTTTAAACAATTAGAATGTGTCACTTTTAATTTCCCATTGCAGTTAGCTAAAACTAGAAAGAGAGCTATCCTTATGACTAGATTTCCCTCAGAATTAGAAACTAATTCTCCAAGGAAATTATGTGTACAAAGAATTTCCGTTTCTAGAAACGTCTAAACTGTCTTAGATTTCCAGAAGATCAAACATAATCCTTCCAAACAAGCATCTTAGCATTCAAAATAATGTATCAGAAAATATTTTAAACTAAATATAATGTGGGAAATTATATACCCTTGCCAAATTATGGATGGGGATGAAGCTCAGTGGTAGAGCACTTTCCTACGCTGCACAAAGGCCTGGATTCAGTCCCCAGAACCGGGGGAAAACATAGCTGGTCAGGAAAATCATTAGAAAAGAAATTAAGGCCAGAAACTTAAATTGTACAAAAGGAGAGAACATGGACACTCAGCATTTTTATTTCAAAAGCAACCTATAAAATTGTGATAAGAATTGCATCAAATTTTCAAGCAAAGTAAAAGACAGTACACAATGCCAGTTACACCAAATATGAGATCAAATTGGTAGCTCTAGAAAATAGCTAAAAAAAAAAAAAATTAGCTAAAATATAGTGAATAGCCCCTTAGTATCTTGCAGTTTTCACCAAATTGCTACCTCAATACAGAACTGTGGGAGCAGAGGATTACAGAGCTGGAACAAACTAACAATCACCTATTTCCAGTGGTGATTTTAAAATTAGGAAAGAGGAACAAAGAATAATTTGCCTAAGTGTGCCTCACTTAGCACTCTTGTCACTATAAGGACCAGTCTGTGTTCCCTCCCATCAGTCTTTGTGATCACTATCACTGGCATCTACCCTCTCTGAAACACTTCCTCATAAAGCCTGTTGTCATGTGATAAATAAAGGATCACAGATTAGTACAAAGTGTCAGTTAGAGCACTGATCACATTTGCTCCAGCAGAACTTGGTATTAAGAATAAATTCTCGGGCCAGGGATTTAGCTCACTGGTTCTGCCGCCCGCCTTGCAAGCACAAGGACCCGAGTTTGATCCCCAGTACAAAAAAAAAAAAAGAATAAATTCTCATTGAATAGCTAGAATATATCAGTTCATTTGTGAATACCACAAGACATCAGACTTTTATAAAGAGAAGAACCTCACAAAAAAATCCAGGTCCGTATCAGAGCATAGGAAGATAGTAAGAGCTGCAACAGAACTGACAGCAGCTGACAATAAATAATCCTACACCTGAAGTACACAGAGCATGTCATAAGGCTTGGATATTATCTTTTTATCCACATGAAATGGCCAGTTATTAGAACTACCCCATTGTGTACATGAGGAACACTGAGATTTGAGGAGGGTTAAGTCACACAGCTAAGTACACAGCAAATATAAACTCAAGCACATCTGAACTTGCAACCATTATATATTCCAAAGTATTAAAATCTCAACCATGGATCACAAACTCTGGAATAATTTCTTTGAAATTCTAAGCATCTGAAGCTCAGTAGAAGTAGAGCGGAGGACTGTAGCTACAACCTCTGGTAGGAGAAATTCCAAGCATTTGAGACAGTAAAATTTCTACAATCATCATTAATATACATTCCAGAAAGAATATTAAAAACAAATTTCTACATAATAGCAAAAAGGACAACTTGCTGTGTGCAGTGAGGCAGGAGGATCTCAAGTTCAAGGCCAGACTGGGCAACTTAGTGAGTTCTTGTCTCAAAAAGGACTGTGTGTGTCACTCAGTGTAGAGCACTTGCCTAGCATGCCCAAGGGCCTGCATTCAGTCCCCCCAGCACTATAAAGGAAAAAAAAGAGACAACTATTCTTTTAAAAACTGTTTTAACTTTTGTTTATGGAACTGACACAGAGACTACTGTAGA
This sequence comes from Heterocephalus glaber, assembly GCF_000247695.1. The sequence goes on along the minus strand of NW_004624800.1, from coordinate 6,860,419 downwards.
GACAGAGGACAAACTCCCTAAGTCCTTAACCTACTTATTAAAAAGCAAGATTTGTGTTTTCTTCTGAGGCAGTCAGGGCCTTAAAAGAGGTTTTTGCTCAACAACACTGACTTCTCTTGGACCTGCAGGTGCCCAATAGGTGATTGAAAGCAGAATAGAGATTCACTCCATTTGGTAAAAGTGTGGGCCAAGTCCTTCTCTACTCTGCACATGGGATCCTCAGTCACTTAGGGAGTCTGTCTATAAGATGCCAAACAAAGTTGTGGGCCTTGAATGTACAGCACCTACTCTACCCCCTCTCAAGACTGAGGACACCAATCACAATCCCCAACTTAAAGCTATACTACAAAGCTACTGTGATAAAATCAGCATGATTCTGGCAAAGAAACAGACCTGAGGATCAGTGGAATAGATTAGAAGATGCAGAAACAACTCCAGACATACTCAGCCACCTCATCTTCGACAAAGGAGCCAACCATCCTCATTGGAGGAAAGATAGCCTATTTAATAAATGGTGTTGGAAAAACTGGATTTCAACCTGTTAGAGATTAAAACCCGACCCCTATCTATCACCATGCACTAAATAAGATTGAAGTGGATTAAAGATATAAATATTAAGACAGAAACACTAAACTTGCTGGAAGATAACTTAGGTAAAACTCTCTAAAACATTGGGATAGGAAAAGACTTTATGAACAAAACCTCAATAGCATAGGAACTAGCAGAAAGAATCAACAACTGGGATCTCATCTTATTAAAAAGCTTCTGCACTGCAAGAGAAACCACCAACAGCTCACAGACAAGTGGCAATGTGGGAAAAAATTTTTAGCAGCTGTTCCTCAGACAAAGGTCTGCTACCTAGAATATATAAAGAACTGAAAAAAAATCAAGATCCAATTCAAAAATGGGCATCTGAAATGAACAGACATTTCTCAGATAAAGAATTAGAAATGCCAAATAAATATATGAAAAAATGTTCAAAATCACTGGTCATTTGAGAGATGCAGATGAAAACAACACTGAGATTTCACCTCACCCCAGAAAGAGTGGCTGCTATCAAGATATCAACCAATAACAAATGCTGGCGGGGGTGTGGAGAGAAAGAAACCCTTCTCCATTGCTGGTGGGAGTGCAGACTGGTGTAACCACTGTAGAAGTCAGTATGGAGAAACCTCAAAGAGCTAGGACTAGGGCCGGGGATTTAGCTCAGTGGTTTCGCTGCCTGCTGCGCAAGCGCAAGGACCCGAGTTCGATCCCCGGTACCAAAAAAAAAAGAACTAGGACTAGAGGTCCCATTTGACCCAGCTATTCCCCCGCGGGGTATCTTCCCCAAAGAATTAAAAGAATCATACCACAATGATATATGTGCACCCATGTTCATAGCTGCACAGTTCGTAATAGCGAAAGCTTGGAAACAGCCCAAGTGCCCATCAACTGGAAACTGGATAAAGAAGATGTGTTTTTTTTATAAAATGGAGTACTACTCAGCCATAAAGAACGAGAAACTAGAGTCATTTATAGCTAAATGGATGTATATTGAGGCCATACTCTTAAGTGAAATAAATAAGACATAAGGGCTGGGGATTTAGCTCAGTGGTTTCGCCGCCTGCTGCGCAAGAGCAAGGACCGGAGTTCAATCCCCAGTACCATAAATAAATAAATAAATAAGGCACACATGTAAATACCAAATAATTTCTCTAGTGTGAGAAACAGAGTGTAAATAAGGACTAAAAGGATTAATAACTAATAACTGATACTTTGAAATAGGAAAAGGTCCAAAGGGGTAGGGGTGGTGGGAGGAGATGGGGAAAGGAAAAGAATGGAAAGGAAAAATTACGAGAAAAGAAAAAAAAAATGGAAACTAAGTAAATAGGGAAGGGTGGAGCAGTGAAGCGCGCACAGGTAATGGGGAAAAAATAAGAACCAAGACACAGCATGTACAGGTACAAGCACCCAAAATAAATGTAAATGTACTGTATACCTAAAATGTACCAATAAAAGAATTTAAGCAAAAAAAAAAAAAAGAGGACACCAAGACAGATTGCCAAGAATATTCAGGTCCCCTAGCAGTCTCCACTACCCTAAGCCTGAGGTCACCTTGGAATCCATTGGGCCTCACACAGCCTTCCCCCTCAAGAAATAAGGACCCCTCCCTGACCAGCTGTCTGCAAGAGCAAAACTGAGATCCTGATGAACCAGACTCCAGCCCTCCACCTCAGCAGGCCCAGGAAACCCACACAGCTGTCTAGGACACTCTCCAGAGGGAGCTCTCCAGCTGCCCAAGCCACAGTCCTGCTCTAGGGTTCATCAGGCTCTGCATAACAACACACCCTATGACAAAAGCTGCGTTAGCCTGCTCCACTCAGACCCCACAGGGACACAGTGTTCACCGAACAACAAACTAGGGGAAAAAAACAGCCATCATAACTCAAAAACACTAATTTCCCGACTATATGAAGAGCCCCTGGATATCAAAAAGACCAATGAGTCTAAAAATAAAAATAATTCATAGAAAATATGAATCATAAGGCCCGGGGATTTAGCTCAGTGGTTTCGCTGCCTGCTGCGCGAGCTCAAGGACCCGAGTTCGATTCCCGGTACCAAAAACAAAAAAGGAGAGACTATGAATCATTTAACATTTAGGAAGACTGCTTTACCCTCACTGAAAGGAAGAAAGGGAGGTCTGCCACATCACGGAAGATGGTGGCTGCAACTGTGAACCGGGTGGCCGGAGTCTCGAGCACCGCCGCGGCCTTGGGTGCACTCCTGCAGGCTGCAGCCAGCCTTGTACGAACAACTCAAGGGCGAGTGGAACCGAAAAAGCCCCAATCTTAGCAAATGCGGGGAAGAGCTGGGCCGCCTCAAATTGGTTCTGCTGGAGCTCAACTTCCTGCCAACCACAGGGACCAAACCAAAACAGCAGCTCATACTGGCCCGTGACATACCGGAGACTGGCGCCCAGTGGAGCATCCTATGCAAGGACATCCCGTCCTTCAAGCGCTACATGGCCCAGCTCAAATGGTATTACTTTGACTACAAGGAGCAGCTCCCTGCGTCGGCCTACATGCACCAGCTCTTAGGTCTCAACCTCCTCCTCCTGCTGTCCCAGAACCGCGTGGCTGAGTTTCACACAAAGTTGGAGCGCAAGCCTGCCAAGGGCATCCAGACCAATGTATACATCAAGCACCCCGTGTCCGTCGAACAATACCTGATGGAGGGCAGCTGCAGCAAGGTGTTCCTGGCCAAGGGGAACATTCCTGCTGAGAGCTACACTTTCTTCATTGACATCCTGCTGGACACTCTCAGGGATGAGATTGCTGGATGCATTGAGAAGGCCTATGAGAAAATCCTTTTTACTGAGGCCACCAGGATTCTCTTCTTCAACACACCCAAAAAGATGACAGACTACGTACGCCAAGAAGCAAGGGTAGGTCCTGGGGCCCAACAACTACTACAGTTTTGCCAGCCAACAGCAGAAGCCAGAAGACCCCACCATCCCCTCCACGGAACTGGCCAAGCAGGTCATCCAGTACGCCTGGCAGCTGGAAATGACTGTCTGAGCTCACTGGGCCCGGGGGCGGGCAGGGTGTGGTAATTTAAAAACAGTCATGGTGCAAGCTGTCCTCCAATAAAGGTGGATTGACATTTGCTCTTCTAGGCCCTTGTCTCCCCAGTCAGGATGGTGGGCCTCTTGGGGGCTGGAGACCAGTCAGCCTCTGTCCAGTGGCCATTGCTTCAGGTCTCAAGCACATGCCCAGTGGCCCTGTGACTTATGGGACAGCACAGGTCTCAGGTAGAGGGACTACTGCAGACAGCGATGTGCACACTGGAATGCTGGACCAGGGCACCAGTTCTTTTCAGCAAAGGGGTTGTGTCGCAATGGATTAAATAATTTTTCAAATGAAAAAAAAAAAAAAAGAAAGGAAGAAAAATTTAAATTAGAAGGCATTTTTTCCTTATAAAGTCAATTTTACATCAAAATTAGTTTTCTAACACTCTGTGGAGAGGTCTGGGGAGGATGGTCACACTGAGCAATCTTCTAGCTGGCCTGTCCCACATAGCTAAACAGAGCTCATCGGTGACCCTGAACCTGTGGGAAGCGGGGCCAGGCGCGGGCAAGGTCATTCTCTGTGGCACCATTACAGCAAAAGGCTGGACACAAACCCAATCGTCACCCGCGGGGACCAGTTCAGGACATGACAGGGCTAGTGCAGAATCCACAATAATGAGTCAAGAAAAGGACAAGCTGGGGATTAGGGTGCCATTTGAATAACAAGGGGGAAAAGGGAGTATTATATTTACCATAGAAACTGTGAAAGACACAAGAAAACTAGTACAAGGGGTCTGAGTACAGCAAAGTAAGGTGAAAACTTGACAAATTGAGAGGGGTAGAAGGAGACTTCACCATAAACATTTTTAATTCTTTTTTTTCTAATGTAAATCATGTGATGATCTCATTCTAAATAGCAGCTAATAGGAGCCAAGTACCATTTTAAATATTCAACATATATTAATTCATGTATTCTTTTTTTTTTGGTTCCGGGGAACTCGGGTCCTTGTGCTTGTGCAGCAGGCAGCAAAACCACAATTCATGTATTCTTTATGAATTCATTTACATGCTCTGAAAAGTATAGTATCAATATAGATTTTTTTTTTAAAAAATAAAGCACAAAGTGCCATATCTGATATATATATTTAATGATTTACTTAATAACCTGAAGAAAAGCAGAGTAGTTTTACCAGTTTTCACTGAAGAAAAGCAGAGTAGTTTTACCAGTCTGTACAGTAGTGAAACACCTATCCAATGTGTTCAGCCTGAATCATGACAAGACTGGCTCAGCTGTCAGGGAAGGGGAAAACCGCCTGCTTCTAGGGAAGCGGAAGTCACTTGTACTCAAGTGTAGCAAATCTCTCTCTCTCTGTCCCTCCCTCCCCAGCTTGACTAATGAGATAATTAACAGGTCCAAAATTCATCAAAATTACTCATCTCTGAATCACACAAGAAAAGAACCCTTGGAATAATGTTTAAAGGTACTATCCCCATTTCTGTGGTTCTTCTTTATATAAAAAGGGGTATGTTAAACACTACATCTGGAAATGACAAATTGGAAGGACCCTTTTAGTGACTCCAAAATACAGGACCTACTCAACTATTTTGCTATAATAGCATGGGAATGCAATTTATATATATTTTTTGGCAGTACTGAGGATGAATCCCAGAGGCACTCTACCACTGAGCTACACCACCAGCCCCTATTTTTTTATTTTGAGATAGTCTCATTAAGTTGCCCAGGCTGGCCTTATACTTGCGATCCTCCTGCCTCAGTCTCCGAAGTAGCTGGTATAATAGCCATGTGGCACTACACCATTTTTTTGATGAAACACGGGCAAGCTTAACAAAATAGTGTAAAAGGATATCAAAGTGCAATGCAGCTATTTCAAAGGCTATGTGAAAGTAGTAAGGCCAAGTCCAAATAAGATATTTGCTAACTGTCCAATGGCTGCAACAAATGAACAATGTCCTAAAGGGTATTAAAACTGCCAAGTTGTTAAACTAAATAAGGAGTGCAGTCAACAACAGCAAAGAGAGGGATATAGTAATTCTAAAATTCTACTTCAAGTTTTTCTAAGATAACCAAATCACTAGAATATGTCTCTCTCGCTCTCCCTCCCTCTCTCTCTCTCTCTCTCTCTCTCTCACACACACACACACACACACACACACACACACACACAAAACTTAACATTTCCAGACCAACTATACATCACCCAACAAATTATGAGTGGCAACAAATATAAGTACATAGAGCAAAAACTTGAGGGGAAGTGAACCAGATGCCACTGAGTGGGCAAGCTTTTTTATATTAAGAAGGTCTTCAGACAAGGAGGGAAGAAATCTGTAACAAGTGGGGGGGGGTGTCAAAAAAGGCAAAGCAATGTGGTCCCACAAAACAGTGTGGGGGAAAACAAGGACATAAGGTCAAATGGCCCAGAGGTGTAATAATACAAAAGATAGGCTCACTAAACTACAATACAGAAAAGGCTAAACTGTAAATAAACGCTAAGAAAATTAGGTATGAAATATATTTTCAAAATATGTGTCTCAAAAGCAGATAATGCTTTTTATCTAAATTGCACTTAAATAAGTTCCAATTATCTGAAAATTTTACTAAGAAACCTTCGTTTCTATAAATGTTACACAAAAAATTAATATATGTATCATACTTAAGTTTAATTCACAATATTTTATGCTTTGCTTGTATTCAAATGCATTTGTTTATAAGGCAACTTACACAGAGGGCCAAATACATAATAGGAAAAAGATTTAACAATAAACAGAAGCAATCTGTTTATATAAACATCTTTTTAGCCAATTTCCAGTTCAAAAACAATGTATCGGTATCAGTAGACTTGGGCTAGTTCACATTAACTTCCAGCTTGGTCTGCGTGAGGGAAACACTGCTCCAGATTAAAGGTAGACTTCACAGTAATCCCCAAGGAACAAAGTAAAAATAACAATACTAGAATCCTAGCAATGTTTTCCATTCTTAACTACAAGATTAAATGGTAAATTCTAGTTGCAACAAATGACAGCACTTTTTAAGATGTGTTAAGACATAATTCCACAACAAAGATAGAAAATGAAAACGTACAATAATTGCACTTACGATGTAGGAAGCAGTCATACTTAAAACATCGCCGACAGAAAAGCGTATGAAATGAATGTAAGCTCTGCTCCCTCTGCACAGACTTAGCATTTGGTCCATCTATGTTGGGAGTACATTCAGGAGGAAGTGCACCTGGGAGCTGCTGCTCGGTGAGTTCTTTGTATCTGATATCAACCAAGAAAAGTAAGTAAGCCTGAAACCAAAGGTTTTTTGTTTTTAAATGAAGTTATCTAAAGGTTTCCATGTTAACGTTTTACCTTGCTTATAACACAAAGAAAAATATCTAACCTACAACAATATTTAAAGAGTCAATTAAGTATTATGCATGGTATACCAAAAATCAAATTCACTGATATGAAAAGATATGATTCTATTAGTTTAGACTCAACACCAACTGCACTAAAATTTCAACCAGGACCCAGAGAAATTTTCCTATAATGTACAACTATAAAGTCCATGTGTTTATGTGTAATATATACACATATTTCTCTCCAATAAATGTTTTGTAGTGCAGGGTGCGGCACACACACGCGTGCTGTCTGAAGCATCCTGTGCATACTGTTAACAAGGTAGAGTGGCTCATCAGACATAACGGGTCCACTTGGAATGAACCAGAACGATGGCTTACATATCACACAATGCCTGAAAAGAACAAATCTTACTTTTCCTTTAGTTCTTCTGCTGTGCCTTTATCTGGAAACATTGAAGAAATGGCTTCAAAAATTTTATCAGAAGGAAATTTCCGTGGTGGGTGGCTTTCTTTATCTAAAAAGGTAAATATGAAAGGGGGAAAAAGCATGGAAGTAAATAAGTTTTCAATCTTTCATTTTCTCCACACAACAGTGTCTCATTAACAAAGGTGATTTTCTAAGAAATCATCAACATTATGATCCGCCTACTTCCAAGGTATTTTACATCTGTCTGTGGAGTATTCATAGGTCAGACACAAACTAGAGTCAGCAAAGTTTTCAAAGCACTGGGAAGAAGCACCCTAGGTTCTAACCCCAGGTCTGTTGTTAACTGGCTGTGTGATGAGGCTGACCCCTGAGCCACTTGATTCTATTTCCTAACCTATAATGTGAAGGAGCTGAACTAGATGATCACTAAGCTGCCTTTCTATTATAAAAAAAGTCATGTTTCTTTGAAACTGCAATTTGCCCAAAGTCTTCCATGCTGCCTCAACATGGGTCTTGGCAGATGGAAAACACCAGCTCTTGGCTCTGTTTTCCGGCTAACCACAACTAGTGCAGGGTTAAAGAGTGACTCGTGAGTCAGTCAGGCCTGCGTTATCATCCCAGGGTTTGGGGTTCTGCTCCTTCCCAATGGTGTAGTCGTAGATGAGCCACTCGGCCTCTCTAAATCCATTCCTAAATATACCATGGTCTGATAATACTGACATGTGGCGCTATGAGCAAGATTAAGTGAACCGCTGCATAGGAGGTGTTCGGCTTACAATTTGTACATTTGTCATCAATATGTTATATATTATTAAAACCATGATTACAGTGATTGCCCAGTGAGGCCCAAAAAATGATTATATTCTTTTGGTAGAAAAAGAAACAAAGATGCTCAAGTGGAAGACAAAATCCTACAAATAATATCTAAATTTTGATTATGTCACTATCAATGTGATGGTATAAAGAACTATTTCTACAATCTTTTTGAAAGAATGATGGAATGGCTACACAAAAAATTAGTAATCCAACATACCATCTCGACTATCCTCTAGATCCTTCTGCTTCTCCTCTCCTTCATCGGGATCATCTCCATCATCGTCGTCGTCATCATCATTGTATTGACCGAGAGCATTCACTAACTCCACAAAAATTTCATCGTTTATAAACCCACACTCTGAAATTCATCAAGCGAGTGTCAGAAGAACACAGGGGAAAGTGTTAATGACCAAAGTTTTCGAGTGTCTTTTTAATTTGGAAGAAACAGCATGGCTTATCAGCTAGAATTGTGTAACATTAGCATTAAAACCAGGATTGTTTTCAGGACTGGCTCTCAGCAAAGTTGGGAAGCAGACTATCTTCACAACCTGTCCCTTTCCCTTGTCACACCTCCAAAAGTTTCCAGTGATTGGCCAGCCCTCTAGGAACTGTGGCTCTGGCCTCCTCACAAACACTTGTGTCTCTGAGGCCACTCACTTGGGACTTGGCTAATGATAATGGACAGCAGGGACCGGAAAACAGCCTCCTGAACACAAACTCTGCAGTAGAAACAAAGGATTGATCGTCAGGTGCTGTGGCAGCCTCATAGCAAAGGCACTTTTGCCCAGCAGGCTTTCTGGTGCCAACCTGCCACATTACCAGGGCCCTAATCCTAATTCATTTTACTACTAATGAATCTTAAAATCGATACACACTCAACCTCTTTGTAACTTACTACTTGAAACTGCCATTATAATTTATGTCAATCAACTATGAATAATTATCAAGTGGTAAATAGGAACCTACTTAAAAAAAACAGGGAAACACTGAAAACTTTAGTCTTATAAACCCAGACCAGTTCTTCATAGTCAGCAAAAAACAGTTTATTATTTAAAATGGTTTTTCATACCCTATGTTAATAAACCATAGTATTTGTCAATCTGCTAGCCCTTTCCTCAAGAGAATAAACATTCCACTCACCTCGATCTCCATGGACTTTGCCGTCATAATTTTTTATTAGTTCTTCAATAAAAGTGCCATCCTGGTCTAGGACTTCATCCCCCATGTAAGGAATGTTATGTAAAACAGTTTCATCTTCTACCTAAGAGTAAAAATATATATACATATTTTTTAAAATGCATTTATCCTAATTAAAATATTCAATGTTAGATAACTAAAATTAATAATTTTTCATTGAGTAGAATACTTTAACCCAATTCTCCAATTTTAAAATTCTAGTCAGACATCAAACTGTTGATCAGGAAAAACAGCAATGTTTAATCTAACATGTTATCAACTCTACCTCTAAGAAAGGAAAAATGCTGCTGATGACAACCAGACATCACTTTTAAGGCACATTTCTATTCTGCTGGATGTAAAAATGGGAGAATATGGTTTATCAAAATCAAGTACAACTGGAGGAAAGATAGCCTCTTGAATAAATGGTGTTGGAAAAACTGGATTTCAACTTGCCAAAGATTAAAACTAGACCCCTATCTTTTACCATGCACTCAACTAAAATCCAAATGGATTAAAGATCTAAATACTAAAACAGAAACACTAAACTTGCTGGAAGATAAGTTAGGTACAACTCTCGAAGATATTGGCATAGGAAAAGACTTTATGGGGCCGGGGTTTTAGCTCAGTGGTTTCACCACCTGCTGTGCAAGCGCAAGGACCTGAGTTTGATCCCCAGTACCAAAAAAAAAAGCTTCTGCAGGGCCAGGGATTTAGCTCAGTGGTTCCAGCGCCTGCCTTGCAAGCGCAAGGTCCTGAGTTCTATCCCTGGTACCAAAAAAAAGAAAATAAAGCTTCTGCACAGCAAGAGAAACCACCAACAGAGCTAAGAGACAACCTACAATGTGGGAAAAAATTTTTACCAGCTGTTCCTCAGACAAAGGTCTACTATCTAGAATATGTAAAGAACTCAAAGAAATCAGACCCCCCCAAATATAAAGACGCAATTCAAAAATGAGCATCTGAAATGAATAGACATTTCTCAGATAAAGAATTAGAAATGACAAATAAATATATGAAAAAATGTTCAAAATCACTGGTCATTCGAGAGATGCAAATGAAAACAATGCTGAGATTCCATCTCACTCCACAAAGAATGGCGGCTATCAAGAAATCAACCAATAACAAATGCTGGCGGGGCTGTGGGGGAAAAGGAACCCTTCTCCACTGTTGGTGGAAGTGTAGACTGTGCAACCACTGTGGAAATCAGTGTGGAGATCCCTCAAAAAACTAAAACTAGAGGTTCCATTTGACCCAGCTACACTTCTTGGTATCTTCCCAAAAGAATTACAAGCATCACATCACAGTGATATATGCACAGCCATGTTTATAGCAGCACAGTCTGTAATAGCTAAATCTTGGAAACGGCCCAAATGCCCATCAACTGACAAGTAGATAAAGATTAGGTGGGTTTTTGTTTTTTTTTACAATGGAGTACTATCCTGCCATAAAGAAGGATGAGCTTCAGACATTTACAGATAAAAGGATGCACCCTGAGACCATACTCTTTAAGTGAAATAAATCAGACACATATGTTTAAATGCCATATGTTTAAATTTCTCCAGTGTGAGAAACTGAATGTGGAAATAAGGACTGAGATGTGTAATGGATGTTGGGAAATGGGAAGAAAGTGTTCAAATGGGAAGGGGAACAAGGGGGGAGGGAGGGAGGAAGGAAAAAGTGAAAATAGAAGGAAAAAATGGAAATAAAGCTTTTGCATATAGGAAGGGGAAGGGGCTTGAGGGAGGGAACAGGATAAAATAAAATGTATTTTAAAATAAAGAAATAAATAAAATGCAAGCTGTGATCTTGATGCACTTATCTATTCAGATTCAAGCTTACACACACTCTAGAGTTTTCTTTTCATCTCACTTGCATGAATCCTACTAAAGAACGAGGAGCACACTTTACTTGGAAGCCAAAACTAAATGACACATGGCTCTTCTGTCTCCCCACTGTTCCCAGCCTAACCCTCCCTCTCCAAAATGTATCTAAACAATAGAGTCTGCCTCATCTGCTGTGGTCAGAGACCAGCAAAACCCGGGGATGTCATAAACAGTATTCACTGCAACTTTAAAAATTACATTCTTTCTGAATTTCAGTCTCTGAAAATATGAAACCTCCCTTGAGGCTTTGTAATATGATTCTGAAAACTAAATGTTCTTTAATAAAGCTGTAAATATGCAAATATATTCAACTACAAAATATAACTGACGTTTACCTTTAACCCTCCACTTTGTAAGAAGCATAAGAAAAGTCACTAAAATCAAATTTAAAAAAAAAATCTCTTAAGCCAGGCATAGTGGTGCCTGCCTATAATCTCAGCATTTAGGAGGCTGAGGCAAGAGGATCCCTGCCAGTTTGAGTCTAGGCTACATAGATGAGTGAAAGGCCACCCTGAACTAAATAGTGCGGGGAGAGGGGAGGTTGTAGTAAGCAGTTCTAGTAAGCAATTCTCAAGAGCAGGTACACCAAGGACTTCCCTCAGTATTTTATTAGCAGTCTTACTTTACATATCAAGTGAATGGTAAAACTATGTATTTTTATTTTACAAGTAAAAAATGTATACCTGAAGCCAGGCACAGTGGTGTACACCTCTAATCTCAGCACTCAAGAGGCTGAGGTAAGCCAGGTATGGTGACGCATGCCTGTAATCCCAGCACTTGAGAGGCTGACCAAAGAGGGCTGCTCTAAGTTCGAGGCCAGCCTGGGCTACATAGGGTTTGAGGCCAGCCTGAACTACATAGCAAGACCCTGTCTCAAAAAAAAAAAAAAAAAATGCACATCTGAATTTCTCTTCTATTCTACCTCCTTCATTCTACTTCTATAAAGAGTTAAAAAAAAAAAAAAAGGAGTTAAACACCAGCATTTTATTACTAAAGCTGGCTGGTGCTATCCATGGAAATATGTTTGAGCTTATAAGTCCTGAGACTACTGCCTAGTGCACATTATCACTTATTAAGATGCTGCCTAAAACTGCTTTTGTTTTCCAGTACTGGGGATCGAACTCAGGACCTTGCGCTTTCAAGGCAGGCGCAGCGCCACTGAGCTAAATCCTCAGCCCCTTGTTTTGCTTTTTGAGGCAGGGTCTTGCTGTGTAGTTCAGGCTGGCCTTAAATTCACTTTTTAGCCCAGGCTGGCCTTGAACTCACGGTGATCCTCCTGCCTCAGCTTCCCAAGAGCTGAGATTACAGGCATACACCACCATGCCCAGCCCTAAAACTGTTCTTAAATCAGTTCTCAATTAATAAAAAAGAAAAAGTCAGGCTGAGTAGGAAACTGAGTAACCTCTTCAAGGACAAGAACTGTAAGCTTCTTCTTTTAAGTATGCTTAATCCTAGGTATGGTCTTTGTTTAACACTTTTCCTTTGGAGAATGGAGAGAACACACCAAAGACTTTTTTAAATTACCTATTTTTCTTACTTAAAATAAGTTATCATCAGCTATTATCAATTATGATAAGCAGAAGACACATTACTTACATACCATAAAATTCTGCTGGAGGGGAGACCAAGAATACATTATGGGTACTGAGGCAACTGCATTTAGGGTCTTTAACGGGATGACTTGTGTTGGAAAATCCAAGTCACTGGTCACCGAACACTAAAACAGAGAAAATAAAATTGACTCTTATGAATAAAAGGGTGACCTTAAGCTGTAGCCATCAAACTGTAAAGAGATGCTGTCCACTTAAATAAGTTTGAAAAGATATTCACCTAAGACAGTAAAATTCACAAAAAATCAAAAAGGATCTTTTCTTTTCTCTCACTTTTCATAAGGGTGAAAAAAATCTTCAGACTTTACAAGTTTTCAAAACCCTCTAACCCTTCTCATACTCACCAGTAAGAATCCAACTCTGGGACTCCGTCGGCCTCAATGCTTGGATCCACCTCGCCAAGCTTCACTATGAACTGCCCACCTCCCACTTCAATCTCAACAGCCCAAATACACAGAACAGCAATGTGCATGCACTTAATCTTAATGCGAACGTCTGTTAGGTCAGCCTGCCTTATCTTCCATCTTAGGACACCAAGTGTCGTCTGCTGATATTCATGACACACAGATATGAACAGCAATGGACTGGAGTTCCAATCACAACCTGTGCACAGCTGTAACCCAGCACTCTTCATGCACCAGGCACCGTGCTCACACAGCACAGGCCTTATCGTGGTCCTCGTCACAACACTGTAAGATGGGTACAGTTCTTGGCCCGTTTTGCAGGTGAGAAAACTAAGGTAAAGAAAGAATAAGTGACTTGCTCAGGATCTTCAGATAAGGCCATAATTAAGCCCCAAAGTCTGACTCTGGAGCCCTGGCTCTTACCCACTACATTTACTGCCAGGATCCCAGACCTCCAAAATGTTTAAATACACATGGCCCTTAAAATACCATACAGTGGACCCTCAACTTACGACCAGCTTGACATATGAACAACTTGGGTTACAACTGGAATTACTTAGTCTTGAATTACAACTCAAAGGCTGGCTGCTTGTGCTTCCAGATGGTCTCAGATACAGATTTAACCCTTAAAGAGCTCTGGAAGGAACATTACAACATCCTTTCCTATGTGGGGTTAACGGAGAAATCCTGGGCCAATGTCTAAGGACACTGAGATCTGTCTGTATACGAGAGAGACTTTGAAGGCTGTGTAGAGAAGGCTGAGCCTTCAATTGACCAATTGAGTTACAATCAGCCCTTGAGAACAAATCAAGTTCGTAAGTCAAGAATCCACTGTATTTCACAAAACCCAGTTGATACTGACTTCAAGGTACAACATTTCTTCTGCATCACTTAAAAAAAAAATTACTCCTTAAACTATTACATAATCCTTTCTTAACACAGTGATTTTAAGAAGGATGTTGGTTTCAGCTGTTAACATTTTTGAGAATATGATATATGGTAAAACTGTACTCAAATAAGCACAGGACTTTCTATCTTGCCCAGTAATTCAGCTTTTCTTAGAGCACGATTTCCCAATTATCAGCCCTCCAGAACCCTTTCAAAAATATCTTACGCATATATTCATAATCTACAATCAATTAAAATAGAGCAAAAAGAAAAAAAGTAAAACTGAAAAAAATCATATATATTTATCTATACAAACATATACATATATACATATTTAACGCTTAATTCTTATTTGGGATGACCTAAATTCGTAGGACTAGGACAGTGAGAGCAGCGCGGAAGCCTTTGGCTTGTGGGCCACACCCAGCCCTCACCTTACACTAGGAAAGTGGGTGAATCTCAATCATCACAGCCACTGCCACTCACAATAATCCCCTCCTTAGAAGAGTAAAGGGTTAAGTATAGATTAGTTAAGAAGAATTGTGACAGTGACCATTAATTTGCTTCCAAAAAGGCAGAGATAATACTATCACAGTCCAAGTAAATAAGACGGTGTGAACAGTTTACTAACACGCCAGAACTCAAAGTCTTTCCCTTTTCTTCCTTTTGCCGCCAATATGATCCTTCATCTATCCATCCAATAAATAATAATAATAGCAATTAACATTTATTGAGCACTTACTATGTTGGAGGCACTGTGCTAAGTACTAAGAGATAGGCATAATCTTAAATACTGCTCTTGAACAACCTTATGACATAGCTTTAGCATCACAATCCCATAAACAAGGAGGCTAAGGTTTAGAGAATAATACGCCTACTCAGAAGGGCCATAAATTACAAAGCCAGCATTAAAACCTAAGTCTGAATGCAACATCCAAGAGCTTAATTAGTGTGCTGTGGTTCTTGCCCTTGAGCAGCTCAAAGGGCAAAATCACAATGATAGCCCTGCACTTTCTGTTTGAAACAGACACGTGATGATGTTGCAGGAGCATCTCTCCTGCCAACTTTCTCTTCTTATTCCTACTACCACCACATCTTCTTTCCTTCTTTCTAACTGGGTAAATCTGGGAGTGAGGAATGGTTATAACTATTGAGTAAAGTATTACATACCATCCAGTGATTCTAAATAGAAAGTACACTAATGCCTTGGTTCACGAATGCTTCCGTTTGCAAACAATTTGGTTCACAAACAAAACTACTGGACAAAACTTTGCTTCTGTTTGCAAACTCTACAGTGTATGATAGACAGGACCACAGCCATCTTCCCCACACAAACACAAACCCAGCCATCTTCCCCTAAATCATAAAATAAATTAGGTTTGTAAGCCGAGGTACCATTGTAATTTTCATTTCTTAAATAGTTAATGGTGATGGTTTTTGGCTTATATTTGATGGGATAAATTAACTGTGGCTTTAATTCTGCAAGTAAACTCCCTTTAAGCTTAGAGGGAGAAGCTGCCTCTCCAACTCTGACTTACTCACCTGCTTTAACATCCTAATCCAAAGCCACACCTAAGGTCAGACAGTTCAATGTTTTTTTCAACCACTAGATACAAGGGAGATTGGCTTTGCTCATTTGTGTTTGCTCTGACAGTGCAGAAAATGCTCTGGGTACCCTGAATGAAACCAGCTGGGCTCTCCATCAACACAAAGAACTCAAGAGGCAAAGACAGCAAGAAGGCACAGGCAGTGGCACTGAGCACTACTTCCAATCCCACACCTCTGTCAACCTCCAGGACCTATCCTCTCAACTCTGAGTCAAATAATTACCAGCGGACAGGAAAGAAGCTCCCTGAGGGCAAGAGCAGCTGAGGCCAAGTGTGGCTTCACCTGTCTTGAAATAATACTCTGTAGCACAGTGTCTCAGAAAAAAGTAGGCACTCAAAAAATGTTTCTGAAATCAATAGGCTGCCATTTGCCAATTCTCCTTGGCAGGAGACTTCAGCCTGGACTCGCGCAAAGCTGTGGTCAGCCCCTCATGCTTTATTAACCGCACTACTAACACACCCCTCTCATTTATGAGGTCAGTCTTAAATACAGCGGCACTTGCTGGTAAAACAAGTTTGGGAATTCTTATATATTGACTTACAGGAAAATTACTCAAAAATCCCAGTTACTTACCAGCAACTTTCATTTTCTTTGAAAATGTATCATCCTTGACAGTTATATAATTTAAGACTCGTATCACTCAGAGTAGTGTAAAGAATTTTATCTCCTGGGTCTACACAGCATTTTACCTGACCAGAGTCAAGTGTCCTGGATTCAGAAGTCACCAGGAGGCCTCTGTCAGCAAATTAAATTCTCTAATTCTATTTCAACTTGAGGACCACACAAGGAAGTTAGTACAAATGATTCAGCAACAATGGTAAAGAAAGGAAAATTCTAGTTATCAAGGATGCTACAATTTCAGAGAAACAGCTTACTGGTAAGAAACCAGGTTCCTATGAGGATGGAGAGACTTACATCAACCAGCTGGTACAATAGGCGACTGTGTGGCTGGACCACTGGGAGCTGGAGAGGGAAGTCAAGCCAAAAATAGTAGTTGGAGAAGTACACAACCAAACTGAGACTCTTGGCAGAAGGCTGGTTCCAAGTAAAAACTGTGTTATGGAAAACCGTAGAGGGAAGAGCAGGTGAGTGGCCTGCAGGGAAGGGAAAGAAATTAACACACCTACTATGTGCCAAGCACTGTGCTAGACTTTACCAAAGTTAACTTCTTTAAAATTCACAACTACCCTGCCAGGTGGATATGATTCCTCATTTCAGGGAAGGACAGCCCCAAGGACAATAGCTACAGCCATCCTGCCATGAACAGTCTTTAACACAGGATGGTTACGCCCAACTTCTGACAGCCAAGTAAAATTATTCTTGGATACTACTGTACCATTAATGTCGTGCTGGAGACATAGGAACTGCTGACATTGCCCAACATCCTTCAGCATTTCCACTCTAGCACAATGAGGAAGGTGCAGTCATCCCCCAGGACAGAAAGGAGTAGGAGAGTGCACTGGCTGCCATCAATTCTACAGAAACGCTGAAGATTTCTCCAACTACCTCATATTCTTTCTTCAAGATTTGAGGAAACATAACACACCCGTGCTTTTTAGCTAGCTCCTGCAGTGAAATGGCAGTGTACATAATTTACTTAATCAGGAGCATCTGATAAGAATGAGACCATGATTGCAAAATCTGCTTATTCTTTTTTATTTTGGTACCAGGGATCGAACTCGGGTCCTTGAGCTTGTGAGGCAGGCAGCGGAACCAACTGAGCTATATCCCCGGCCCACAGTGTACACAATTTAAATTTCAGATGAAGGGAGTACTTTAAAAAAATAAATGGGAGGGCCAGGGATTTAGCTCAGTGGCACCGTGCCTGCCTCGTAAGTGCAAGGTTCTGAGTTTGATCCCTGGTGGAAGGAAGGGAAGGAAGGGAGGGAGGGAAGGAGGGAAGGAAGGAGGGAAGGAGGGAGGGAAGGAGGGAGGGAAGGAGGGAGGGAAGGAGGGAGGG
>NW_004624800.1:6794323-6833203 GCF_000247695.1 Heterocephalus glaber | reverse complement strand
AAAAAAAAAAATCCAAAAGTTTGTAAATTCTTCATAAATGTAAGGCCTATGTGTCCATCCGATCCTGATTCCTGGGTCAGACATTCTGAAGAAGCCCCATGTTTAAACATACACAAAAATTCTCATTCTTTTCACTGGTAAATAAACCACAGACCCTTACAATGTGCATATTACATTACCCTGGGAACCTAGAAATGCACACTGGGAAGATGTTTTTATTAAAGTATTAATCATATCTTTTCTCCAAAAGATAGGCCTTATATGAGGAAGCTTTTCTTTCACAGTAGAGAAATTTTTTTATATTAAGTATCAAAAAAGGAGTTGGGACATAATTCCAGCTACTCTGGAGGTTGAGTCAGGAGAATCCCAAGTTCCAGGCTAGCGTGGACTTTTTTTTTTTTAATGGTACTGGGAATCGAACTCAGGACCTTGCGCTTGCCAGGCAGGCAGCAGCACCACTGAGCTAAATCCATGGCCCCAGCGTGTGTACTATTTAATAAGACCTTGTCTCAAAATAACATTGTTTTAAAAGGTTGGGGATGTGGCTAAGTGGTAGAGTACTTAGCAGGCACAAGGCTCTGGGTCCAATCTCTGCTATCACTCCCTCAAAAAAATTAATGAAGGGCTGGGGATTTAGCTCAGTGGCACCGAGACTGCCTGGCCAGGGCAAGGTCCTGAGTTCAATCCCCAGTACCAAAAAAAAAAAATTGAATGAAGTATATTGTGAGTTTTAGCAAGAAATGGACAAATGTTCAAAAAGAAATACACTAACACAAACTTCAAGACTAACTCTTCCACCAGTTTCTTCATTAAAATCGGGAAGAGACAGGGCCGGGAATTTAGCTCGGTGGTGTCGCCACCTGCCTCGCAAGCACAAGGACCCGAGTTTGATCCCCAGTACCAAAAAAAAAAAAAAAAAAATCAGGAAGAGACAGATTGAAGAATATAACTGATAATACGAAAATTCACAGAACTTATTTTTCACTGGTTAGTAAGACAAAGTAATGACAGTCACCAATAAACAGCTACTCATGGAATTACTCCATACATCCCTTGGCCTCTATGTACTGCTTAATGACAGTTTAACTGGGTGCTCCCTAAAAAGAGTATCTGAAGAGCAAAAGAATCAAATATAAAACAGTTGCTATCTTCAAGAAGTCAGAAGTATTAAGAACAAAAAAAGGACAGAATCTAATTACTGGATGATACTACATAGGTTCTGTAGTCTCAATCACAGAACACAGCTGCCCCAGAGTATCCTGAAAACAACACACTCAAGAGGAGGCCTTGGCTCCACTGCAGAGCTCCTGGAGGCTCTCAAGTCACCATGGCAACCCCTTCATTAGGTCAGAAAGCAAACCTTTGCCTTTGTTTTTTTTTTTTTTCCTTCTTGAACCCAGGGCTTCAAGCATGCATGCTAAGCAAGCACTCTAGAACTGGGCCATACACGCAGCTCTTTCTTTTTTGAGACAGAGTACAAGTTAGCCTTGAAGTTGTGATCCTCTGCCTCAGCCTCCCTAGCAGATGAGATTAAAGGCACACGCCACCATGCCTGGCCTAGAAGCACATCCTTTCCCAAAATAACTTAGAGAAAACCAATTCAAAACTCAATGTAACTACTCCTACAACTACAGAAAGAAGTCTAAGACTTGACTGAAGAATGGAAAATTACTGTTGATTTGTCATGCTGCAGAGGATTTAAACTCAAGATGTCAGCACTTACAATGATTCCCTTATAAAAATGAGCAGCTAATTAAAACAATGCCATAAAGACACTTCAAATGGTGAATACTATAGAGTTTCCATGTTTGGATCAACACTGCAGTCTGAAATTCTGCCAAGGCTACTACTAGGAAAAGTCTCTGCAAAACAAGCTCACTCTTACTTTCTCTCTGGCTTGACCTACTTCATACTAAAACTTTAAAACCGTATTAAGGAAATTATAGAAATGCTTGAATCAAGTTAAAAATAAAAGGACATATGCTACAAAGTCAAAGATTAGATGATATGATTACTAAAGTGATTTTCTGCCCTGAAACTACATCATTTATTGTGGTGACACCAAAAGGTTACATCATTAACTGCATAAAACCCCTGGTGGCCAAAGTCATTGATGATGGCTTTAAAAGTGGGTGGGAAAAAAAACATGACTCATCTGAAGCAGAACCAGCTAGTAACTGGTTCAAAAAACTGATGACCCTGCTGGGGATTTAGCTGAGCAGTTCTGCCGTCTGACTCGAAAGTGCAAGGTCCCAAGTTTGATCCCAGGTACCAAAAACAAAAAAACAAACGAACAAAAAAAACTGATGACTTTGATTAAGACAGAGTTCTATGTGATAAAAAACTGAATTCCTAAAGCTAAGGATTACTGTCCTCTTTTTCCCCTCATATTTTGTGAACATTTTTTTCTCAATCTGAGTGAGGAGTTGTGGAAGTAATAAAATTACAAAACAATACTGTTTTATACTAGTCTAGCTGGGTGTAGTAGTGCATGCTGTAACCCCAGCACTTGGGAGACTGAGGCAGGAGGACTGTCTCAGATGAGACTTTGTCTCAGAAAACAAACAAACAAAGCCATGGTTACCTTAAAATTCCCAAATAACTTTCAAAAGAATTACCTGAAAGCCTCATCCTTATCCATTCACAGGCACAGAAAAGAATGCCTTTCACCCTTAGTACACTTATACTAATAAAAAGCCATGCACCTCCAATACCTAAGGCCTGACATGTTACTAAATAATGGAGAAGGTATCAGCACAAACACGACTTTATGTCAGGCTTAAAGAGTGAGCACCTGACAAAAGATACAAATAGCCAGGAACCTTCCAAGCCATGCGTCGACATTAAGAAATGTTTCTTACCATATAAATTCATATTAAGGAATGAGGGAGGAAGACAAGTGTGAGTCAAATAGCCTTGCTCTAAATAAATCTTAATGCCGGGGATTTAGCTCAGTGGTTCCGTCACCTCCCTTTCAAGCACAAGGACCCGAGTTTGATCCTTGGTACCAAAAATAAATAAATCTTAATGATAAGGACATTAAAGAGGATTTGACTCAAAAGTTGTCTTTTTTTTAATCAACAGTCTTTAAAAATCTAGAAATGTATATTCTAAATACTTATAACTACTAAAAGGCATCACTAGTACGGTGGCCTAAGGCAGCCATTGACAGTTGCATATTAAAAAGAAACAGCAATTAAAAAGAGGGACAGCCTGAGATCAGTGACTTCCAATAACCAACCAACATTCCAATAAGCAAAAACTAAAATGTGCTGATAATTACTACAACACGTTATGTTAACCAACCTCCCTAGTCCCTCGCAATGAGCTCACAGAAGTCATGATGTGCACGGGCTGTATCCTTCGCTGTTTCCATTCTTGGTTTAAGATTTCCGTTCTTTCCAAAATTTTTTGACGATTAGAACTAAACATACTCTGTAAAAAAAAAAAAAAAAGAATAGAAAACGTGTTCATTGTTAGAAAATGCATAACATCTCTTAAGCAGATTAAAATCCAGTGATCCCTCAAAAACACCAGGAAGAGTTCCTCAAAAGCACAGAGATTTTATAGTAGACTGTAGTCTCCCATATTCAAATACAAAAACAACACAATATTATTTTACTGTAAGTGGAAAGGGAACTAGAAATTTTTCCATCCTTTCTTAACTTTGTGTATAAAAAAATCACAATGACTTTAGAAACACATCATGAAATACATGACTGTATTTGAACCCTGAGTCTACACATACAATATAAAGACAGATTAAAAACAGACTGATTTCCAAATAGACTGAATAATTCTTAGCTTAAAATCTTACCATTATCATTAATATGCCTAATACAGTGCTAATTAAAACAGATAAAGGACTTCAGCTTCCTAGTCCTATTGACCATACTATAAATATGACCTTGGCTGAAAACGTACTATTTCAAGTTAAAAGTTACTTAACTTGGGGGGAGAGGATATCCTTAACTGTAAATGCACTTTTACAAAAGATAAAATTATACCTTTACTTCATCAGCTCGTCTGAACCTCTTGAGCTGTCTCAGTCGCATGTACTCTGATTTTACACGCTTCCTCCAACAAACAGGTCCCTTCTCAGATTTCTTCCCCGTCTGGCCCATGATTATTCTAAAAGCAATGGTTTCACATTAAAATCACTAATCTAACCAGCTTGAATATGATCACCTGTCTCTTAAGCCCCCAGCAAACAATCAACAAAGAAATAATACATTTTACATTGTTCATATTCACAGAAAGATGCTCATTTGTTCTGTATGGTTAAATCCTCAAAACATTTCATTCTCACTTAATACAACTTTTTAAAGGTATTTTTATGTATAAAAATTTCACATTCTTAAACAGCAGCCATCTTAGCAAGTTATCTCAGTACAGGAATTCAGTATACTATACCACACCTAGTTTACCCTTTGATGACCACACTTGTGGAGGAGAAAAAATGTAGAAACAGTTTCAAAGTTTTAAATATTGTTACAGAAGCAAAGCATGACTGAATACTACACACCTGGCCCCCTATATCTGCAGGTTCCACACCTGCAGTTTCCAAATTCAGGGCCTCAACCAACCTTGGATCAAAAATACTCAGGGAGGGCCGGGGATTTAGCTCAATGGTTTCGTTGCCTGCTGTGCAAGCTCAAGGACCAGAGTTCGATCCCCGGTAACAAAAAAAAAATTTTTCAGGGAAAGAGCTGAGGATTTAGCTCAGTGGTACCACACCTGCCTCGCAAGTGCAAGGTCCTGAGTTTGATCCCTGGTACCCACATCCCCAAAAGAATATTCAGGGAAAAAAGAGATTCCAGAAAGTTCAAAACAGCAAAACTTGAATTTGTTCCATGAATCTATAAAATTAAGTGATGTACTAGCTAGCAGACTTTGCTGTGGCCTCCAGCCACTTCTCAGATCCTCAGCCTTGTTTAAGCACCGTTGGCTTCGAGTCTCATTTCTTTTCTTTTCTTTTCTTTTTTTTTTTGGTACCGGGTATTGAACTCAGGACCTCGTGCTTGTGAGGCAGGCACGGTGCCACTGAGCTAAATCCCCTGCCCTCGAGTCTCATTTCTACACCATGTAGCTAGATCCACAATAGCTGCCTCTGTGCTGACTTGTACAGACTTTCTCTGGGTCATTATTCCATAAACAATACAGTATAACAACTATTTATATAGCATTTCCATTGTACTAGGTATTGTAAGTAATCTAGGCATGATTTCAGGTATACAAAGGATGTTCAACAAAATGGGCAAATATTTTGTTATTCTACACTGTATATGGGACTTGAACATCCATGAGTTACTCCAATCTATCCCCCCATACTGAGGATAATTGAAAAAGTAAAAGTGAAAAGTAAAATTTACATACAGCACTAAAAGTAAGACACAGTGGGATTATATAATAAGTGTACAAATTAAAGTACTCTCCCGTACAATTTTAACCATGCTGTTCTCCTTAAGCACTGTGATAAAGTCTATTTCTGCTTCTTATGCCACTTTTATTCCCACAAGGGGTTTCTGCTAGCAAGAGGAAAGAGGAATACAACAAATGCAAAGTAAATTCTTCTGCCTTATCTTTAGTTGCAGGCACTAAGAATCAATTATGTTTAAATGCAGGGACAGCCTACAATCCGCCAGATGTCTAATGCATATTACAGAGTCCCCACCTCAAGTCTAAACAAGTGTTCTCTTCTGGAACATTTCCTTCTACAAGTATTAAAATCATACTGTATTTTCAAAAGATTAGGACACTTCTCTGCCAGCCTGTGCAGAGGTTTATATGTCACACTAACAATTTTTAATTTATCTTAAAAGCAATAGGAAGCCACAGAGTGTTTTAAATAAAAGGGTTGGGAGGGGTAATTGACATTGTGAAAAGACCAAGCAGAGAGCAATATAGGAATATGAGTGGTGGTGAGGAGAGTAAAATAACTTTGGGGCAGGGTAGTATCTGAACAAGACAGGACAGTAGCTTTAGACCACGCTGTCAAAGGAAAGTAAACTGAATTTTAAAAAGTTGCTAACTTTGAATTCATACAGAAAATCAGGTGCCACGCAATGAAGACATTACGCTGTAAAACTGCTACATTTTAAAATACAAGTAATTCATTCCCTACGCAAAAAAAAACTGTAAGTGCTAGAATTTGTATCTTATGCTTTCTTCTAAAGCCATCACATGAAATGTTAGGACTGAGAAATGTGATCTTTGCTATGATAACAGTAGTCATGTTTTAAAATGTAATGCTCTTCCAGCGATCAGGGCACACATTTGTAATCCTAGCACTCTGAGAGGCTGAGGCAGCAGGATCACAAATTCGAGTCCACCCTGGGCAACTTAGTGAGACCCTGTCTCAGTCATTCAGAGCTGGGGATACAGCTCAATGTGAAGGCCCTAGATTCGACTCCCAGTACAAAAAAAAAGTTAACGATAACCTCTTGATCATCACTTCAGAAATGGAGTGTATTTATTACTTTCTTGCATTAATAACAGCATTAATTTCAACCAACTGGAATACTATCTAATGGTAGTATATTTATTACTAAATCAAGTATATATTAATAGCACAGGAAAGAAAAGTGGCAAAATATTTTCAAAAGTTATTTAGGAGATTTTTCTGCCAAGTAATTCAAATATGGAAAATGAGGAAGGAGATTTCTGGCTTGAATACTTAAGTACAGCTTCACTTACCTGTTTGTATAAAAACCCTAGACACAGAGAACATTACCTGAAGATTTAAAAGGAGAGAACCCCTGAGCTCGATGGGTGTACTTCTACAGAATACTCAACCACCAACCAGAGACAAGAAAGCAGGTGGTGACTTATTCAGAGCTAAAAGGGCAAAAAAATTCGGTTTTTATCTTAAACATGTAATAAATATTATGAGCCAGCCAGTGAGTATACAAAGTTAAATAAAATGAATACACAAAGATGAACAAACCTTGCTCTTACAGCGCTTACATTCTACCTGAGGACAATGAAAAGGAAACACTACATTTGAGATACATATGCAAAACAACTCTAGGGAGAGAAAAAACCATTAGGAAGTGTAGAAGGATGGTAGCAAAGGTAACAACTGAACTCAACCTTTACAGCTGAGCAGATTTCAACAGGCAAAGAAAAGCACAAAAAGGAATATAAGGTCTGACCAAGAGAAAACTGGACAGATGGCAACTAAATGCAGAATAGTCTGGCTAGTAGGCCCTGTTAAGAACAAACCCAAAGAGTCAAAGTGACTGAAGACATGAGAAGAATGATCAGTAATGGGCAGGAATTTGAGAATGTAAAATAAAGACAGTTGAAAGAAATCACCAAGGTAGAAACTACTCCAAATGAAAAGGTTCCCAGGGCAACCTTGTCGGTGGAATGCTAAAGTAAAGCAAAGCTGAAGTCATTAGAACTAAGAGGACTAAACTCAACATGTCACATCTTTGGGGTAAAGCAGAAAATAGTATTAAGAAGATAGTGAGGTGGGTCCAAAGAATAATGTTAAGAAGCTCTTGTAGCTTATTTTTTTAAAAGGTATCTCTGTGGTAACTATTGGCTTTCACATCTGCTAGTTAGGTAATAGATGGGCTTAAGTAACTCTGTGAATCATTTGCAGACTACTTAGCACCTCATAGGCCTAACAGTGGCAAACTTATGGCACACGTGCCACAGAGGCCTGTTTATATCACTGAAAGCTCTAAAAGGTTCACCATCACTGGAACTTGGAACTAGTAAGAAATTAAATAAAAAGAGACTATCTGTAGGCTCATTAGCTCATAGGCTAATCAACTAGTCCATCCGCAGTCTTGACAAACTGTTGATCCCTGAAGACAGCAACCACCTCTGTGCAATGAAGCCTACAGCAGGAACATGTTTAATTTTGATTTGCACCGTATTACTGAAATTCACTTTTAGGATGCATTTTTATATCTTGGTGAATAGATACTACATTAGTTAGCATTTCATGTTTAAGTACTAGAACCCTTGTCAGTTTTCTGGAATACCTTCCACATGTCTACCATTAGTAATGATATTTCTAATAAAGTATCTCATGACAATCTAAAAGTGGTCTTTGTTAAGTATAGGGATAAATAGACATAAAATTTAAGACACCAATTAGAAGGATGCTTTACATAAGCTCCTACCCACTATATCATAGCATTTACATCACATTAAAATCACATTTTCATTTCACTCCATCCTTACCGTAAATTCTGATAGCAACAACCATTTTTATTGATTTGTAAAACTCCACAACCTAATTTTATGTGACCAGTAAGTAGCATACTTAAAAACAAAAGAAAAAATAAGGTAAAAAGGAAAAACAGATGTATTCACTTACACTGATAACCTGTATCTTATTAGCACATCATTTGAAAGGTTTAGCTGTACTACACACTAGAAAAGGAAAGGTAGCCCTTCCACACCTGAGCCAGTCAAATGAGGGTGACATGCCCTATTACCAAGAAACTCCCATGAAGAGGTGAGTCTCAGGGACAGTTAGGCCCTATGGTTCAGCTGTTGCTACCAATCAGGAGACGCTGAGCATAATACCCAGGGTTTCTGGGATTCCTTTTTACTAAGCAAGCGGATAATGCCTTAAACTCCTTCTCCAAACACCCAAAAGTTCTGATTCCACATCAAATACCATGTGGACACACCTTGCTCCACACCTGGTATAAGAAGCCTTTCTCTCTGCCTCTTCCTCCCTACAAAAATAGACTAAAACCAGTGATTTTTCCACAAGAGCACAGCCTAGTCAGGTATTAAAGTACAGCTCTGAATATTCATGTTAGTGGAAGAAAACTTCATTAAAATGATTTGCTTCTGGAGGGATGGGGAAATTGTCAATTTATCTGGTTTATAATTTTTTTCATTCAAAAAATATTTTGTTTCATAGGTAAAATCACTCTAGTATTATTTTTATCCAGAATATGAAAACAGCTTCTCTTTATTCACAACAGATCACTGTGTACAATAAAACCAAACAAGTTATTCTTTTATTCAAAAGCCAAGCCAAATTACGGCACTGAGCATCAAAACCTTAATAAGACGCAGTAACACCTTATGGAATTACATTTGCACAGGTTTAGTAAAGTTAAGGGAAATTTCATTGTCCAGAGTCTGTTTTCTGAATCAAACCCAACTCAGAAGTCCCTGAACACCATGCCCTCTGTCGCCTTACTTTGGCCCACTAGAACAGATACGATTATCTGACACCAGCAGCACTTCTCCAGCTCTGCACAACTCTCCTCTGAGAACTGCCAAGTGCACAGGAGGAAGGTGTTGCCAGCTGCTGTGACCCTGCCTGACAAAGACACCACATCTTTCTGGCCACAGAGACCAGTATATAAGAATCATCCAGTTACCATGACAATCTCACAAGGTCTTCTGCAATGCTAGGACAAGAAGGTCCACTCTATTGCACTTAGATTTGTATTTGGACAAATGTTCCCCAATGACTTGTTAGAAGTTGTCTTGCAACCAGGAGAGATGAGCCTGCAATGAACAGACTCAAAACAGAAAATAACAAAACTCAAATTCACGAAATGGACCCTACTCACAGCATGTGAGCCCTAAATCAAGGAGACCTTGTCATACCAATTCCACAGCCACTCAGTCATGTAAGCCAAGAAATCCATTGGGGTTTTTTTCTCCCTTAAGAGTGTGGATTAGAGCCAGATGTTGTGCCACTGACCTGTAACCACAGCACTTGGGAAGCTGAGGCAGGAGGATCACTGAGTTCAAGGCCAGCCTAGGTTACATAGTGAGGTCAAGGATAGGCTGAACTTACCAAGACCCTATTTCAAAAAAAAAATTTTTTAAATCTAGTTTGGATTAGGCTTCCTTCTACTACAGAATGTATCTGAGATACATACTTAGTACTGAGGTCATATACAAAAGAACATCTCAATTCATAACAGATGGTTTCTCAAAGCCTTTTCATTACCATCAACAGCATCACCAGGAAGGGTAGCTACACAGAGATGCTCTGCTCTCCACCAGGGGAGGAGCCTCCCCCAGTCACCTGTGTTTATGGAAGCCTATGATGCAGCCAAAACCCACCTTCCTGTCTCTCTGATGCCCAGGCCACACAAGCCCAAAGATGCAGCTTCTTTCCCGTCGGTGCAAACCTACTCTTCTTCCGACAGGCCTTTCTACTCAGCTGCCAATGACAGAAAAACTAAAAGAGAATTAAGGGAAACAGTCCTCTAGGCACCATCAGATCCTTGATGGGTTCCTTTAAATTTTCTCCTAAAAGATTTGCTAAATTAAGACAACAGCAGTTATTTCTTCTTGCAGAGTAGATGTTTCTGTTTCTACATTTTTGAAGAAAACAAAATAAACTGCATGTGCTACTTATCTTTAGTAATAAACAGGATTAACTATGACTCTCAACTAAATAGCAGGCTAAATAAGGCCAATTCCAAACCCAGCAAAACTTAAGTACTGTAACATATTTACAATATTCTCAATGTCCTTCCCTAAAAAATTTACTTCACAATAAACTATCATTAAAGTGCCTATTTTTAAAAATCACCTTCAGCAGTGTTTTTATGTTTAAATGTTCTGATGGCACCTGTCAGTATCATTTCATAATTTATTTTTTCAATTAAAATCCATTGTTTTAATATACCAAAAACTTAGTAAGATTTTATAGGTAAGAACAAGGAAAATAACACACAGAGAACACATTTGAATATTAAACTATTAGTAATTGATAAAAAAATAATTACCTAAGAGTACCAGACCTAATGCCTGAGGGGAAATGCAGAAAATGCACAGCCTGTGAAAGAAGACCTCAAAAAGAATCTGAGAGAAGTAGACGCACCAGGCATGCACTGGACGCCAGAATCAGGATTCTGAGAAGGTATGATTAGCGGCAACTGCTTCATCTCTTCTAGCTGTTGGGAGTGCTCCACACGTAAGGATCCTGAGGCCAAACCTGCTGCCTGAGCTAACAGGAAGTACTGTCGTGGTCAACAGCACCTGCTATGGACATGGGGCAAAAACGGGGGCAACTGCACTGTCCATTTCAAATTCACTGCAAGCTGACATTTGGACCTACTCATTCTAGATCAGCAGTGGCAAACCTATGGCACCTGTACTGCAGTGGGCTGTTTGTTATCACTGAAACCTCTAAAAGGTTCGCCATCACTGTTATAGATCCTACCCAGCTGAGCATAGTGGCCCACGCCTGTAATTCCAGCACTCGGAAGGCTGAGGCAGGAGGATTGCTGCAAGTCTGAGGCCAGCCTGAACTAGATAACAAGACCTTGTCTCAAAAAACCAAAAGAAATAAAAAATACATCCTACAGTCTTCCACATAAAGCAAAAGCACAGATTCAAAACCTACCTGGGTTCATATCCCTGTTGGCCCACTTACCTACCAGCTGTGTGTAAACTTGGCAGAGTGATTTAGTATCTTTGCGCCTCACTCTCTTCATTAAAAACAGGTTTAATTTAACAGTATTTGCCTCACAGAATGGTAATGAGTAAACTGATATAGGGTGCATAGATGGTGCCCAGCAAGATAACAAGCACTCTATAAGCACTACATGAAGTATTGGCTATCAACTAACAACTGGGAGATGAGTGAGATCTTGATATTTAAGAGTTTGTTAGACAACAAGTCCATGTTAGAAACAGTTTAGGGGTATACTCAGGACAGAATACAGACTATACAATGAATCCAACTTTATTACACTTCTATGAAATAACCTCATGAGAAAAGGGGAAGAGATAACCTACATAACTTTGGAAAAAGTGTTTGACTGGATACAGGAAGGCTAAAGACAAAAAGAACACTACATAATCACCACACTCCCAATTCTACAAAGTGTGACCACAAGATACAGTTAATACTCTAAAAAATTTTTATTTTGCTCAAGGACACAATGCCATTAACCCCCCTCAAAACACTTCCCCTTGCTTCAAACACACATATCCTATCATTCTCTTTCTGAAGCAGCTCTGGAAGGCCTCCTTTGTGAGTATCTTTAGTTGCACTGCCATAGCTGCCTCAGTGTTTACTTTTCATGGTCATTCCAACTTGGAGGAAGAACCATAGGTCACTAAGTGCCAGATCCTGTGAATAAGGTGGATGAGAACACACCATCATGTTTTTAGTCTGTTGGATGGCACTCTGCAGCAGTATTCACTGTAATTTTTTTTATCATACTTCATAAAGACACTGACAAAAGAGAACTCCCAGAACTGCTTTAGAAAGTGGCAAAACCAATGGGTAAATGAAGAAAGAAGGAATATTTTCAGGGGCATTACTGGTAATGTGTCTTTTCCTATATAAATTGTTTTAAACATTCACTTATATTTTGATCACACCTCATAGTTGGTAACTTTGTTTCTCATGAGAAGGATTCTTTCTCGTATTTTCAGACTCCTCCGCATGTATAGTAGAATTGAGCTATGTAAATATGTAAATAGTAGATGATATGAATCAGGTTTCTCAGTGTCAGAGAAGTTATATAAAACATTAAGGAAATTGAAGAGGGCGCACACACACACACAAAAATGGAAAGACACTCCATGTTCATGGATTACAATAATCAAAATTGTTAAAAGGTCCATACTATCCAACGTGGTGATCTACAAATTCAATGCAATTTTTTGGTTTTGGTTTTGGTTTTGGTTTTTTGAGACAGGGTCTATATGGTTCTTTCTTGCTTTTTGTTTGTTTTTCTATGCAGTTCTTACACTTGTGGCAATCCTCCTGCCTCCACCTCCCAAGTGCTGAGATGTGTGCACCACCACACCCAACCACTCTCAATGCAATTTCTATGAAAATACCAATGATACTCCCAGAATTAGAAAACAAGTCCTAAAATTTGCATGGAATCACCAAAAAACTCAAATACTCAAAACAATCTTCAACAACAACAACAACAAAAAACCAAAGCAAGAGGCATTATACTACCTGCCATCAAATGGAACAGAACAGACAGCATGAAGTAAACTCATGCACCCATAGTTAACTAATTTTCAACAAAGGTGCTAAGAACACACTGGAGAAAGAATAGTCTTTTCAATAAACGATGTCAGGAAAATTGGATAGCCACATGCAGAAGAATGAAACTAGACCCATCTCTTCCAAGTCACAGAAACCAATTCAAAACAGAGTATTAAATACTTAAATGTAAGACCCAAACCTATGGAACTATAGTAAGAAACATAAGGGAGTCAAGTGTGGAGGCACAGAACTGTAACTCAGCTCTCTAAGACACTGAGGCAGGACTGCAAGCTCGAGGCCAGCCTGAGCAACTTAGAGCCTGTCTCACAACAATAAAATTAAAAAGTGGGCTTGGGAATGTAGCTCAGTGTGAGGGCTCTGGGTAAAATAAAGGTGGGAGTGTGGATGCTTCAGAACATTAGACTAGGCAAGGACTTTTTTGACAGGATCCCTAAACCAAAAGAAACAAATCCAAAAATAGACAAGTGGGGATTACATCAAACTTTTGCATAGCAAGGAAAACAGTGAAGAGAATCTAGAGAAGGGGTGAAAATATTTGTAAACTATATATCTGACAAAGACCTGATATCTAAAACATAGAAGGAACTCAAAAAGCTCAATAGCGAAAGAAGAACCCAACCAGGCGTGATGGCACATGCCTGTAATCCCAGCATTCTGGGACTGAGGCAGGAGGATCAAAATTTGAGCCCAGCCTGGGCAACTCAGCAATTTTGCAAGAACTTGTCTCAGAGAGGGAGAGAGGGAGGGAGAGAGGGTGGGAGGAAAAAGAAAAGAACTGAGCAAGCAAAGAGTGAAAGTGCAGATCCATGCAAAGGCCCTGGGTTCAAGTAATAATAAAAATTCAATGAACTAAAAACAATTATTAACCCAAATAAACATTTTTTAAAAGACATACAAGTGTGGTGGTGCACACCTATAATCCCAGTACTCAGGAGGCTGAGGCAGGAGAATCAAGACAAGTTCAAGGCCAGCCTGGACTACACAGTGAGATCATACCTAAAAAAAAAAAAAAGAAAGAAAGGAAGAAAGAAAGCCTTTGCTCCCCCTGCCACCTCTCCACCAACCCCAACACACAAGTTAGAAAATGAATATGAGATGGAATTGAGTAGGGAAATATTTATCTACATTCATTTGTTCAACAAATATTTATTGAGTACCACATGCTACAGAATTAGTAATAAACAGAACAGGCCAAAATCCATGACCTAACAGAACTTAGTAAAATCTATTTGAATGAAAATGGTAAAATAAGTAAACATATATATGGCTATAAGATGGTGTTAAGTACTATGGAAAAAAAAAACAGATAAGGTAAAGCAGGCGAGCAAGGGAACAGGAGGCTGCGTTGAGGCCCTCTGTGTCCCAGACACACTGACAAATGCAATGGAATGCAGAGATCCAGCAAAAATATACTGACAGCAAGTCCAGTAGTAAAATAGGCAAAGAGAGATTTTCTCGTAAAAAGTCCACAAATAATTAGATTAAATATACATTTAATGCAGATTTCCATAATTCCACAATGCCTCAACAGACATGAAAACTGGCATTCAAACCAGTCATGGTGTACTTGCCTATAATCCCTGTTACTTGGGAGGCAAAAGGATCTCAAATTCAAGGTCAGCCTGGGCAACTTGGTCAAAAGAGTCGCCGGGAGATCTAGCTCAATGGTAGAGTGCTTGCCTAGCATGCATGAAGTCCTGGGTTCAACCCCATAGCAAACAAACATTCTCTAGCTGGCCCTATTCTCATTTCTAGTAGGTCTGATTATCCTGAACAAATAAAAGGACTGAAAGTTAATACCATCTTATAAAATATATTTATGTACACATCCATTCTCTGTGTTAATATTAAACCAAATTACAGAAACTGATTTATTATAAAACCAGTCCTGAAGCTATATCTTTCTATTATAAACTCTAATATTGCCAACTGACTTTTAACAAAATAGCATCATTAAATATGTGTCGCTAATTCAATGGTCTGTATTTCATTTGTAAATTTGCCTTGGTTTTATCATAAGGAGTTTATACCTGTACATTTTTAGGTGTCATTTTAATAAAATCAAGTCAACCCTTTAATTCTATACTACACATTTTATAAACATGTTAGAAGAAAACTTAGAGTACTGAAGTAATTCAAGAATAAAGTAATAAGGACCCTAACTGGGTTGACAGCAGTGGGAATGGAGGGGAAAAAAATGACAAGTGACATTATACAATTAAAAATCCAGATATAGGCCAGGGATTTAGCTCAGTGGTTTCGCTGCCTTCTGTGCAAGCGCCAAGGACCCAAGTTCGATCCCTGGCCAAAAAAAGAAGAAAAAAATCCAGACATAGTCACCTGAGAATAGATCAAAAGATAATGTACTCCTTAGCCAAGCACAGTGGCACACACCTGTAATCCCAGCACTCTAGAAGGCTGAGGTAGGATAAAATATTCAAAGCCCAGAGTGGGCCACTTACTGAAATGCTATTTCAAAATTTTTAAATACAAAGGGACTGGAGATATAACTCAGTGTGAAAGCTCTGGGGTCAATCTCCAAGGGGGGGGGGGTTCCTAAATGAACCAGTGCTATGAAACAAGAAAACCTTGGTTCAACACAGAGTAAGACATAAGTATTTATGTAGTTGTTAGCTAGCCCAGAGAAACAGAAAAAGTAGAAACAAAGTTCAAAAAACACCGTGACACCATTCTTCAGCATTTGTCTCCTGACACATTTAGTTCATGTTACAGCTATTGATAATATATTAGAAATTAAAAATTGAGAAATGTTATTGTTTTAGTCATTTACTTAATAAGTAATACCAAGACTATTACATATAATATAAATTATATATTTTTTAAACTATTTTCTTCCAAAAATCAATAAGTGGTAGCGTTTTACAATTTGCCAACTTTAGTGTCTATGTAAATAAAAGACAGCTGGAATCTCACATCTACTTCTGCATTCAATCTGTTCCAACATGTTCCTTTGGTTAAAGTGTATGAAGAAAATCCGATCTCAGACAGCTAGAAAAGGGAAGACTATTTGAAGAGATTTGAGATAATTGTGGATCTTGTGCTTTGCTCCTACACCAAAACCAATCCATGAAAAAAGTGGCTAGTTCAGTCTTTTTTGTGTGTGTACTGGGGATCAAACTCAGAACCTTGTGCTTGGGAGGCAGGCAGCAGCAGCACTGAGCTAAGTCCCCAGCCCAATTCAATCTAATTCTTGAAGACAACCACTCTGGTTCAGCAAGCAGTGGTAGTTTCTTAGGAGATTAGCTGCAACTTGGAATCTGAATTTGTATCAATAAACTTTACTGCTACATTAACATTCATTGGTCTGTTCACTTCCAATATCTATTGCATGCTGTGGTAGCCATCATTCTTCACTTGAAAAATGCTAGTCCACTAAATTATGCAGATTTTCAAAAATTGACATATTTCAAAAAATTGTATTAGATAAACCCATTAATCTTATCAGGAAGTCTTTAAATACTGGGAAGCTGTCAAGCACTCAGTAACAGATACAAGTTTCCAAAAATTTTAATTTTTGCTTGAAGGTTGAAGTCTTCATTGCCAACAAATATGGTCAGCTGTTTTCATGAAATGACAGGCTCACTTCTTTGATTTGAGCAAATGTCTGCCAAATCCCCAAATCTGAATAATCATAGCCTGTCAGCTCCTCTTAAGTAAAATGGTGCTTTCCAAGAAAAAGCAGCTAGACCTCGAAACCCATCATATAATCATATGGAATTAAAATGTGTACATTCAAGGGTCGAGTCTAATCAAGTTTTCGTTTTTTGTTTTTGGCAGGACAAGGGATTGAACCTAGTGCCTTTGCAAAGGCACTACTCTGCTACTTCCCCAGTTCTTTTTATTTTTTTATTTTGAGACAAGGTCTAGCTAAATTTCCCAGCCTGCACTTGAACTTAGAATGACATGCCTCAGCCTCCTAGAGTGCTGGAATTAGAGGTGTGCACAACCATGCCTGGATTCAAATTTTGTATTTCTTAACCTCGCATGGTAGCACATGCTTGTAATCCCAGCACTCTAGGAGGCTGATGAGGCAGGAGGATCACAAGTTTGAATCCCATTTCAGACTCAAAAAATAGGTGGAGATATAGCTCAGTGAGAAGGTTCTGGGTTCAATCACCACTAACACCTAAATAAATAAACAAATAAATATTTCTAAAGACAGATTTGTAGTACCAAACCCTAGTGATCAGGGCCAGGGATTTAGCACAGTGGAGCCACGCCCAAGCACGAGGTCCTGAGTTAGATCCCCAGTACAAAAAAAAAAAAAAAAGCCTAGTGATCATCACCATCACTGTTTGGTTTTATGTGGGGTTTTTGTTTTGTTTTGGTTTGGTTTGGTTTGGTTTTTTTGAGACAGGGCTTGCTATGTAGTTCAGGCTGGCCCTGAACTCACTATATAACCCAGGCTGGCCTCAAACTCAGCGATCCTCCTGCCTCAGCCTCCTGAGTGCTGAGGCTACAGGTATGCACCACCACACCTGGTGAAATCACCACTCTTGCAACAGAAAGAGACAAAACCACACAAACAAAAATCTATGTGAGGAATATTTAATGAAGGTGAGATATTTTACTGTAACTGCCACACTATGGACTCCAAATGATAGTATGCCACACATTCATGCCCGATTTAGAGACTAATGCTCGACAAAATTTGTTTTAAGCAAATTGCTTGTTTTCATCCACGTTTTCCTATTCTTCACTGCTATAATTTATCACTAATGATCATGGTCACCCCTCTGACCCTCTTGCTACTCTAAAACAACCCCATCCGGTCAACCAATTCCTTATCTACACACACCTCACCTTATCCTCATAGAAGTAAAATTAAAATCTTGTCCCAGGACTTTTTGCTCCTTGAATGTCTTTTTTTTTTTTCCTTGAATGTCTTTTAAAAAAAAAAAAAAACTGGAGATTGAACCAGAGCCTTCACACAAAACTATATCTCTAGACCCCTCTCCCTTTTATCTTTTTTGAAGACAGGGTCTTGCTAAACCCCTAAATTGCCCCTGCTGGGCTTGAACTTGCAATTCTGCTCTGTCAGCGTCCCAGAAGGCTGGGATTATAGGTGTGTGCCACCACGCCCAACTTTTATCTTAAAAAAAAAAAAAAGACAAATGACAAAAATACATGCTCACTACCCTGGGACCTGAACATTCCACCCAAATGACTTGCAAAATGCCAGTAACAAGGAACTTCTGAAAGTTTATTAAAAGACTGGAGGAAAGCTGAAAGGAGAATTATCAATTAATGAATAAGAATTTATTGAGCGTTCTGGGCTGAGGATACTGCATTATAGCTCAGTGGTAGTACACTTGCCCAGAATGCAGGAGGCCCTGGGTTTGAGCCTCAGCATCACATTAGACACACACACACACACACACACACACACACGCACACACACACACAGCATTCTGAAAAAGCTAAATCCTGTGAGATACATCCAAAGGTGGAACAAGTCTTCGCATCTGTTCCTTAGTGGTTTGAGTGATGGTAAGAAGTTAAAAGGTACACAAAAATTATAGTAATTTAGCAATTTTAGCTGAATAACAAAAAACATTAATGTGATTGTTCCCACAAAAGTGAATAGACTCTGCAGCAAGTTGTTTTCCACAAAAATAAGATCACTTTCCTCTTTCCAACAAAAGAGTAAACTCATTGGTTCAACGGGAGTCCAAAAGGCCAGCATCCCTGGGTTTATTTGAAAGTACTTTCAGCTTACAAAGATATGTCTTAGAAAAGAAACCAATAAATTCTCATTTGTGTCTTACCGGATTTGCTGAATAAGACAGATTCACTAAACTGACAAGTAAAAAGGGATAACGTTTTCTATACTAAATCTATTATAAATTAAATTCTTAAATTTTGTTGGATATGGGGCCGGGGATTTCGCTCAGTGGCAACAGGCCTGCCTCAAAAGTGCAAGGTCCTGAGTTTGATCCCTGGTACCAGAAAAAAAAAAAATTGTTTTTTTTTTTTGTTGGATATGTACTCAGTTTATCGAGACACTGTTAGCAGAGAAATGGAACCAAAAAATATGAGCCAAGAACTGAAACTATAACGTACAATTCATAAATCAAAGGTGAGATACCTGTTATTTCAATACTCCAACAAACAGAATGAAAAGGTAGGTAGGTCCAAGTCTGACAGCAGATGTTTTTTCTACTAGAAGTCTTTTTTTTTTTTAGACAAGGTCTTGCTAGTAGTTCAGATTCACTATGTAGCCCAGCCTGGCCTCGAATTCACAACAATCCTCCTGCATCAGCCTCCCAAATGCTGGGATTACAGGCATGTGCCACCAAGCCTAGCCAGAAGTCCGTTTTAAATCTTATACTTCACATAAACCAACATCTAATTTAACTTACACAAATCTAACAACACAGACTGAGCAAAACTTTAGAAAAGCTCAACTGAAGTAAATACAATGGATGTACCACTATTCCTACCATGAACACATTCCTAACAACAAAATGATGACATGAATTTGCTGCTCCCACCACTACCTGTATGTCTCTCACACTGAGGATAGATATTCAGCCATTCCTCTTACACCAAGTGTGTTTCAGGTAGCTCTGGCTTCTAAGGGCAAATTAACAAACTCTGCTCAACAGAAAACAATAAATCTGTTCTCAATTTTGGAAAAACGGGCTGGTCGTAGACCTAGAGAAGGTATTTGTTTGGGCTTTTTTGTTTTGTTTTATGGTACTAGGGATTGAACCCAGGCCCTTCACACTGAGCTATACATCCCCAGCCCTTTCATTTTTTTTTTTTTTTGAGACATCTCACTAAGTAGCACAGGTGGGGCTCAAACTTGAAATCCTCCTGCCTCAGCCTTGCAGGTGCTCGGATTGCAGGTGTATACCACCATGCCCATTTAGAGAAGCTATTTATAATAAGGCATCTTCCTACACACTTTTCACTGATAGTTTTGCCAAATACTATTTTTCCCTGGCACACTCACTTTGTATTCTATTACCCAAAAATAAGATGCAATTCCCTCTGCACAGAGAATCATAAATTGATTCGGGTTGTTCAAAATACTAATCCTGAAGTTTTTAAAGAACCTCAGAATTTCCAGGTATCCTACAACCAAATCACTATTATCTGGTTTTAGAATTTTAGATAGATTGATAGGCAGACATCTCCCAGCTAGTTATTTCAAGGGGAGTACGACAGCTTGTAAGTGTCATTTCTTTAGTCAATAGATACCAACAGAGCCCCTCACTGAAGCAGAGACCCACCAGAAACTCCTTTAGGTCGTCTTGGCAGTGAAATTCATGATCTTGCTAAGAACAGTAGCAGTTCAGGACCAAGAGAGAATAAAGGTAGGGACAGCTATGAACTAAAAGCCTCTTCATGATTTTCCTATATGCACTTAAGATTTATCACAAATGTAAATATATAGTGCTGAGATACTAGAAAACCTCAAATCCCTGAAGTATTATTTACTTAGCAATGAGATTTGTCAGTGTTGTGCTATGGTCAGAAGCTGCCAATGTAATATTATTACAAGGTGCTGAGGACACAAGGGAGCTGTTCCCTGCTGCTCCTCCACCTTCCCTTGCCTGAGGATGCAGCAGGACAGCCTCACCAGGTGCCAACAACTTAGTCTTAGACCTCAAAGCATTCAGAACTGTGAGAAAGGCACTGCTATTCCATAATCACCCAGTTTGGGGAATTCAGCACAAAACAAGCTAAGACAATCTGTTTTACAAAATACTGTATATCATCTGTTGATTACTATAATATCACTTATCAAAAATAATTAAGTCCAACTGCTGGGCTGCGCGGTGATGCATGCCTGTAATCCCAGCACTCAGGAGGCTGAGACAGGAGGATTGCCAGGAGTTTCAGGTCAGCCTGGGCTACACAGTGAGTTCAAGGCCAGTATGAACTACATCACAAGACTTCGACTCAAAAAACCCAAATAAATAAATAAATGAAGAAAATAGTAATAAAAATAATAATGATGATGATGTCCAAAAAAATAAAAATTGGGCTGGGGATTTAGCTCAGTGGCACCATGACTGCCTTGCAAGCACAAGGTCCTGAGTTTGATCCCCAGTACCAAAAAGTAAATAAACAAATAAATAAAAATTAAGCCCAAGAGGGCCGGAGATTTAGCTCAGTGGTCAGTGGTGCCACTGCCTGCCTCGCAAGCTCAAGGACCCGAGTTCGATCCCCAGTACCAAAAAAAAAAAAAAAAAAAATTAAGCCCAAGAGAAATATTTGAGTCTCCAAACTACAGAAATGCTATAAAGAACTGATCAACTACAAAAAAATCAGTTATATAATTCTTGCAGTTATCTTCCCTGCCATTTTCAAACTAATAACAGATTGGGAGCCAAGGGGTGATACTTCTATTCCAGGACTTCCATATGGGAAAAGAAAATGAGGGCAAGTATGAATGGCTAAAATTCAGATCTACAGACTCCAGAGTAAAACACTTGACATGCTTGGTAGTCTAGATTTAAAAGATGGTCCTGTCACTGTACACGCCATTTCGAAAAGGTATCTCACCCTTTATTTGAATAGTCCTAATGAGTAATAACTGAGGTGCCCAGTAAGTAGTTTGAAGAAATTCTCTTTTCTAGAAAACATGTATGGAGTAACTGGATAATACTTGTGATTAGAAAACACAAAACAATGTCAGCAGACAACGGTAAAGGAAACTTTTATTTCTTTAACTACAAAGGTAAATTCTGTAAGAACTGGGTACTAGTAAGTCTGAACTTGCCAATTTGTAAAATGAGTAAAATACTTGAACAAAAAACTGTATATTAATGGCCAATAAACATACAAAAAGCCATCACTGATCATCTATTTGGATAATACAGATTTAAACCACAGTGAGATAATTACACTCATTAGATGGCCATTATTTGAAGCTGGGCAATACCAAGATCAGTGAGGATGCAGAGAAAATGTAGTCCCTGTGCACTTAAATCAGAATAGCAACTTTCAATGTAAAGTGAAAGAGTCTGGCAGCCTCTCATAAAGTGAAATCAGTATTTACCACATGACACAGCAATTCAATGCCAAGGTATTTACCCAAGAACTAATGTTATGTCCAGAAAAGACTCACACAAATGATCACAGCAACTTTATTAACAGCCAAAAACTAAAAACAGCCTTATGTAGCAATCAACAGGTAAATGAAGTTAAAAAAATAGAGAGAGAGAAAAAACTATTCAAATAAATAACTGATACCAGCTACAACATAAATATATTTAAAAAGCACACTGGATGAAAAAAGCTAGTCACAAAACAATATATATCATATAACTGCATTAGATGAAATTCCTGAACAGTGCTTGAGACAAAACAAGATGATGACAATGCCACATTATTTTGACTAAGGTGGTGGTACAAGCATATACATTGTGACAACTCTTCAAACTCTTTTAAATGTATACATTTTTTTGTATATGCTATACTTACTTTAATAAACTTAACTGTGTAAAAATTTATTACCCTTCTAGAAAGCAATTTGACAATATTAACACTTGAATGGGCATCTCTCCTTGAAGAAAGCTGTCACATAACTGAGCATGGTGGCACAAGCTGTAATCCCAACACTTTGGAAGGCTAAAGCAGGAAGATCACAAATTCAAGCCCAGCCTGGGCAACTGCACAACTCAGTGAGACCCTGTCGCTAATTTGGGGGGGGGGGGGGGCGCGGGGGGGTGATAAGGTCTCGCTGTGTAGTTCAGGCTGGTCCTGAATTCACAGCAATCCTCTTGCCTCATCCTCCCAAGTGGTGGGATTACAGGCATGCACCACCATGCCTGGCTTACCCTGTCTCTGAATTTTAAAAGGGCTGGAGATGCAGTTCAGTGCAAAGGCCTTGGGTTTAATCCCTAGTTCAGCCAAAAAAAAAAAGGTTGTCATGGAATGTTCAAAGTCACCTGTTTACTTCATTGTAGGAAAAGAAAACATTTATCACAAAGGAACAGAGGAATTATTACTAGAATACTATGCATACCACTCACAAAGGAGGTACAGCGAGCATGGTGACACACACCTGGGAGCCTGCAAGCCCAGCCCTTGGAAGGCCAAGGCAGGAGGATCTCCATGCATTCGAGGCCAGCCTGGGCTATATAGTGAGTTCCAGGCCAGTCTGAACTACATAGTGAGACCCTGTCTCAAAAGAAAAAAGAGTTCTGCCGCATGCCTCATTCACCTCTATGAAGGGGTGCTTGCCTTGCAAGCACAGGGGCGGGGGGGGGGGGGGGGGCGTGTGACACGACAACAACAACAACAACAAAGGAGGTACAGCCTGAGAGCCTAGAGCAGAGGATGGTAAATTTTTTTGGTCAAAAACTACACAGTAAGAAGCCTCTTACGCTTACAGGCCACATCCATTCTCCTTTACATATTCTTTTTTTCTTTCAGGTGGGGTGGAGGGGTAAGTATTGTTTTACAACTTTATTTATTTATTTGTTTGTTTGTTTTTGGTACTGGGAGATGGAACTTGGGACCTTGCCCTAGTGCTCCACGCAGCAGGCGGCAAAACCACTGAGCTAAATGCCCGGCCCAACAACTCTTCTTTTTTTTGAGACAGGGATTCACTATGTAGCTCAGCCTGGCCTTGAACTATGTAGTCCAAGCTGGCCTCAAACTCAGACGATCCTCCTGCCTCAGCCTCAAGTGCTAGGACTACAGGCATGCACTACTTAGCGGCAGGCATATCTCAATGGTAGTATACTTGCCTAGTATGCAGGAGGCCCTGGGTTCAATCCCCAACATCACTCAAATAAAAAAGACCCTTCCAGCCAGGTGTATGGCACACACCTGTAATCCTAGCACTCTGAGAGGCTGAGGCAGGATCACAAGGTCAAGCCCAGCTTGGGCAACTTACTTAGTAAGTCCTTATCTTAAAATTAGAAAGAAAAAGAAAAAGAAAAAGAAAGGGCTGGGGAAAGAAAGAAAAGGGCTCAGTGCAAAGGCCTTGGGTTCAATCCCTATGGAGGATGGGTGCCAAAGGGGGCTAGGTGAGAAATTAGAACTTTAAAACCAAACTACCCAAATTCAAGCCTTTACCACTAACTAGTTCTTGTTACTTAATCTATCTCTTCTTATTAAGATTATCTACATAAAGTAATGACCATAAGGCATTTGTGTCAAGCACACCAAGAGCCTATTTTTAGTGAACTAGAGCTTTCTGGATTGACCTTAAAAAAAAGTTGTGTTGGCAGGCATGGTGGCCACACCTGTAATCCCTGCACTTTGAGGCTGAAACAGGACTTTCTCAAGTTCAAGGGCAGCCTGAGCTACACAGTTGAGTTCAAGGCCAGCTTGAACTGCATAGCAAGACCCTGACTCAAAAAAAAATTACACTAGAACAACTTGGTCTCATTTTTGTAATGTATTTGTAAAAATACATATTCATATATGAACACACTGAAAATGTCTGGGAAGAATATATACTATACTAATGGATCAAAAAAGGTTTCATTTTACAAATGTCTGTGTCAGTATTTTAAATTGAACATGTATTATTATTTTTTTTTTGGTACTGGGGATCGAACTCAGGACCTTGCGCTTGTGAGGCAGGCGCACTGCCACTGAACTAAATCCCCGGCCCAAACATGTAATACTTTTAATCAAGACATTTCTAAATAGAAATGGATAAAACATACATAACACCTTTTTCTTTACATACCAGATCCTAACTACACATTTGTTTCCATTAATGAAAAATTACAGTCAAAAGCAACAGTGGTACAGTAATTAGTAACTAAAAATCATTTATCAAACATTGTGCCAGACCCTAGTTCTAAGAGTTTCATGTATATTAACTCCCTTAACCCTTACAATCATCTTATCAGATATGAGCATTAGCATTACCAATTTACAAACAGAGAAACATACACACCCAATAGGGATAACACCCAGGCACAAATTGGCAGGTCAGGGGTTGAAACTCAAGCAACTGCCTTATTGTGCACTTACATAAATGTCACAACTATGGCTAAGATGTGAATCTTCAAGCTGATTGCAACATCCTCAAAGACATCTTTTAGTCTATAAGCTATAGCTATCTACTTTGAAACAAACTGATTCAAATAAACACATTTTTTGAA
Source organism: Heterocephalus glaber (assembly GCF_000247695.1). Next base: position 6,808,117 of record NW_004624800.1, on the reverse strand, counting down.
GCTGATACACCTTTAACCAGCCAGTAGCCAGCAAATGACATGGAGTGAATAATATGTAGTCAAACAGAACTAAATTCAGATCCTGACTGCAAATTCCCAGCTCAATTCTGAACAAGTTCTTCCTCCCTTTGCAGTAGTAGATATGAACACCAGGCCTTTGCCCTGAGTTACATCCCCTGCCCTTTTTAATTTTTGTGTGTTTAGAAACAGGGTCTCACTAGGTCTCCTGGGCTGCACTCAAACATGTGGTCATCCTGCCTCAGCCTCCCAGAGTACTACAATTATGGTTGTGTATCACCACACCCAGCTCTGAACAAGTTATTAACACTGTAGACCAGTTTCCTTCAGTTTCCCTATCAGTAAACGTTTGCATGGTGTGCTGTTTTGGAAAAATACACATACCATTTACTATTTTAATCATTCCTTTTTTTTTGGTACTGGGGATCAAACTCAGGACCTTGCACTTGTGAGGCAGGTGGCAGCACCACTGAGCTAAATCCCCAGCTATTTTAACCATTTCTAAATGTCTAATCCGTCTAATCCAGTCACATTAAGCACAGCTGTCCCCTAGTACACAATAAAGACTAAATTCCAGACCCTCCCTCAGATACCAAAATCCTCACAAGTCCTCAAATCCCATATATTTGCAAGAAAACTAAACACACTCTCCCACATATTATTTTTTCTAAAGATGGGGGCCTCATCATGTTGCCCAAGCTCACACTGAACTCACGGACTCAAGCAACCCTCCTGTTTCAGCCTCCCACAAAGCTGGGACTGCAGGTACAAACCACCATTCCACAATTTTTCAGCTATCCCATTTACTTAAAATCATCCATAGGTTACTTAGAATATTAACACCATTCAAATCCTATGCAAATAATTACACTGTTGGTTAGGGAATATGGCAAGAAAGAATGACTATACATGCCCAGTATAAACTCAATTTACTTTTTGGTAGTATTTCAACCAGCAGTTGGTCCAATGTGCAGATAGAGAACCCACCGATATTGAGGGCTGACTGTATATTCAAAATCTTGTTCAGATATCACCACCATCTCATCACGCTGGAGAGAAACTCCGTGCTTATTAAACACTAACTCCCATTCAAGTCCCTGGTAATCTCTACTCTTCCTGTCTCTAAGTTCCCCATTCCAGCCACCTCATATAAATGGAATCATTCTGTTTTTGTATGCTTTTTGTACAAAAGGTTCTGTGTAGCTTCTGTCACTCAGTATAATCTCTTCAAGGTCCATCCATGTTGTACCGCATGTAGCAGAATTTCGTTCCTTGTAAATCAGATTATTTACTGTATGCTAACACCATAGTTTGTTCACTCATCTGTTGATATATGCAGGGTAGCCTTTAAAATTAAAAATAAAGCACCTGGTGGGCCAGGGATGTAGCTCAGTGGGTTCCACCGCCTGCTGCGCAAGCGCAATGACCCTAGTTCGATCCTCGGTGCCAAAAAAAAAAAAAAAAAGAAAAGCACCTGGTATGGATGTACCAGTTTTTTAAAAAGCATCTGGGGCCGGGGATTTAGCTCAGTGTTTCCGCCACCTGCCTCACAAGCACAAGGTCCCAAGTTCAATCCCCCGTACCAAAAAAAAAAAAAAAGGAAAAAAAGCATCTGGCAAACTCCAGGCACTTTAGGATTACAGTCACGTTGCGTAAGGATAAAGATACATTCTGAGAAATGTGTTGTTGGGCAATTCTGTCATTATATAAACTACAATGGCTACAGTGTCACTGGCATATAATCTGAGTCCACCCTCCTCTACATGGCCAAAGCTTCCTTATGCAGTGCATGACTGTAATTCCTTTCTCATTTCATTTTTGTCACATTCTTGCACCAAGCAGTCGTGCGGTAGCAAGATATGGAACTGTGCGGCCCTTTTAAAAATTTATCAGTGATAACATTTGAGATACTACTGGATTTACTAATCTATATATAACTTTAAAATAATGACCATCTCAGTAAGAAATCTATAATTATACTCCTTCTAATATACTACTTCCTTCAGGTTTAGCTTCAAAACCTAACTCAAGTTATTCCAATAAAGTCATTCACTCTAACAAGATACCTTTCAATTACAAATTTATTACCTCTCTTGTTCTTTCCCTGTACTTTTATATAAGGATGATCAGTATCAACATCAAATCAAGCAAATACTAAAAATGCTAGATAACCAGGTGACTTATCAAGCTTCTCCAGTTCCCTGAAGTACCAAACATGAATACCAGTAGTTATAAAGAATATCCAATTTTCAAAGCCAGGCATAGCAGCACATGCCTGTAATCTCAGCACTTGAAAAGCTGAGGCAGGAGGACAGCAAGTTGGAGGTCAGTCTGGGCAACATAATAAATTCAAAGCCAGCCTAGACTACACAGCAAGAAAAATTAAAAAGAACTTCCAATTTTCAGCCAGACACAGTGGCACACACCTGTAACACCAGCCACTTGGAAAACTGAGGCAAGAAGATCCCAAATTTGAGGCCAGCCTGGGCAATTTAGCAACCTACTGAGACCTTTTCTGAACATTTAAAAAAAGCTGGGGATGTAGCTCTGTGGTAGAGGCTTCCCTACCATGTGGCAAGGTCCAGGGATCAAACCTCCACACTACGGGGGGGGGACAGGACCCTCCATTTTCAATACCATAGATTTTAATAAGAGAAAATATCAAAATTTATCTCTTTTTTTTGTAATTTCTGCCTTTCAAAGAGGGTGAAAAACTTTCCAAAGTTCTTTTTCATTAATATTTCAATAATATACCCTATTTGCTTTCCAAGTTCCTTTGCCAAATGTTTTCACCATATCTCAGTTCCTTAAATCACTTAATTTTTTTTTTTTAATCCCTATTCTCTGCCAGGTGTGGTGACACACACCCATGACACTCTGGGAGGATGAGGCAGGAGGAACACAAATTTGAGCCTCACTTAAGCAATTTAGTGACTTTTCAAGATCCTGTCTCAAAAAAATAGAAAAGGTTAGCTAGGGAGGTAGCTCAGTGCGAAGACCCTAGGTTCAAACCAAGTAAAGCAAAGACACAGAGAAATAGACAAAAATTGAATTTATAAAATCCCTACTCTAGCAACTGCCAACCTAGACATACAAAGAAAAATAAGACAACCTCTGCCTTAGGCACTTAGGAATTTAGTAGTCAGGGAGAAGGAAGCTTGAACAAGTGATTATAATACAATTCAATACCTACTATAATGAAAGTGCACAAAGCCCTGTGGGAACACAGAGTACCTGGGAAAGAGTAAGGCCTCTAGGAGTAAAGCACATGTCTAATGAAGCTTTCTCTAGATTTACAAAATTGTTCCTCTCCATCTAAGCTCCTCTCTGAAAGGTTTCACCGGCCCACGGTTCTTTCACAATTTACAGAAAATTTTTTCATCATCTATACTGACATAAAGGCCAAAATTTAATTCAAGGAACCCATAATTTACTGTTATCATTGTAAGATTTTCCCTTGTTGGTTTTTTTCATTTTTTTTAAAGTCACTTTATTTAGAGGCTAATACTTGAAATAAATCTGCACTTCTTGAGCCTATCACCTCAAAGGATCTGGGGAAAAAGTCAAGCGTGATGTGGAGAAATCTACCTAGTTCTTAAACAGCCAACACAAAAATAATCACTTGTATGTATCCATGCCAGACAAAGCCAGTATCAAAAAGAACTTTTTTGTCTAACTACACTAAATCAACAAGTGCTTTTCTTTTCTCTCATTACTAAAGTATATTCTCAATTCTAACAAAAAACAATGAAAAACAAAATTTTCAATCAGAAAGACTTACTAAAAAGCAATCATGACAAGCATCAAGATATCAAATAGAGAATATACATGAAGGGCAAAATTAAAATTTTTAAATCCTAAAGTACCCAAATTTCTACCAAAACTCTGCACAATTAGCTCATCTCATAAGAATGAATGAGATCAATAGGATTTTTAAGCACATAATTAGTAACTAGTACAAACGTAAACCTAACTATATAATCTCAAATGCTGTACCTCGACATTGCAAAACACATGCAACACAGACTTTTACAATGCATTTCTTTGTCTCGGACTGTATGAAACTAAGCTAGCATATGAATCTTAGGTCTTCATCAGATAGAACAATGCAAACAGAAAAGAACCTATGTTTTTTAATTTTCTTGGGATATATTCACTTCCCACAAAAATGACAACATAGGATGCAATTTTTCAAAGTGTTTCTGATGACAAACATCACAGACTCCAGCACACATTGAAGAAGCAGGAGCAAGATTCTTTATTTCTAAGAGTAGAATCCTATCTATTCCTAACTTTACATACCACGAGCAGAATATTAAAAATATAGATTAAATACCTTCATTTTCTTGCAAATAAAATTATGAGTAAACTAACTAGAGTTACACACTTGCTCTGCATTGTATCCCTAAATATGAATTAGTTGTTAATCCTCAATGAGGAAGAATAAACTCCATAAATGAAAAACTCAGAAACACTAGAAATATAAACTACTCAATTTGCCAACATTAGTGCTTTTAAAGATTTGTTTTTCCGATATTTCATGAGATATTAGAACATCATAAAATAAAACTGGCCACGACCTTCTTGAAACCTAGAAAGTAAGTCTTGTATTTAAATATCGAAGATTTTTACTTCCAAATGAATTTAAATTTTAAAGATCTTGTGTGATAAAGTACTTGAACTGTAGGTAGCATACAATTTCTTAGGAAACAAACATTTCCACATCCAGTCTTTTCTGACTCACTAAAGCTATTGTTCACAGAAAACGAGACCAATTAATAAGAAACTGCCATCCCTACAAACCAAACACACATTTGTCACAGGCACCTTATTAACGATCACTTATTTCTACCGCCTATCTTCATTCAACCCCCAGGGATTTGGGAAATAACCCCGGATTAAAATGACAGTTAATTTCCTTAGCACCTGTCGCCATTCTCAGATGCATCCCACAAGTTGGCCAAAACAGCTCCTAATTTTTTTTTTTTAAGATTACAATTCTTTAGAAAGGGGGAACTCACAAGACGTTCGCCAAGTTTTCCAAAAACAGTGCTCCTCGTTTCTTTCCATTGTCAAAAAGTAACTCGGCGCGCGGCACGGACACTTGCGGGGGGTGGGGGGACAACACAATCAGTGCAGCGGGGTCCACGGTGACCCTCCACGGCACCAAAACCGAGCAGGCGAAGGCAGCCCGAGTCTGCCCCGATCTGACCCGAAGCCAGGAGGGCAGGGACGGCGGGGGCCGGCTGCGAGGACGCGGGCTCCACGGGTCGCTCCGAGGCGACGCCGGCGCGAGGCCGCCAGAGTCCCACGTCACGCACGCCGTCCCGCCGCCGGGACCCGGGTGTCGCGCCCTCCCCGCGCGCCGAGCCCTCCGAGACAGCCCGTCCTTTGTCTGAGTGCCGGCTCGCGGCGCGGTCCCACCAACTTGTGTCGGTACCGTCCCACCCGGGCGCTCCCGCCGCCCCGCCACACAAAGGAGACGGGAGACTCGGGGCTGCCTTCCTGGCCCGGCCGCCGCGACACCCCCGGCCCTAGCAAGAACAGGCACCTGGACAGGAGCCCCCGCCAGCCCATGGCCCCGCCGCCCCGCGCCCGCCGGCTCCGGGGGTCGGCGCTGCCCACCGGCGGGGGCGCGAGGGCCGGCCTGCACCTCAGGCCCCGTCCGAGGGTCTCCCCTCGCCCCCACCCGCGCCCACAAAAGCGGCGCCCGAGAAAGCACCGGTGCCGGGGACCGGCCGGGTAGCAGCGGAGAGGTCCCGGCGTCGCCGTCACCCCGGATCGCGCTCCGGAGCCCCACCGGCGGGCCGCCGACAGCGCTCGTTACCTTCACCCCGCGCGCCAGCCAGCCCGCGCCGCCGCCGCCGCCGCCGCCTCCACCTCCGCCGGTGCTCCACAGCCTTCTGTGTCCCACTGGGTGTCGGACGCGACCGGACAGAGCGCCAAACGCAGCAGCCCAATCGCCATCGCTTTTATTTGCCCCCTCCCTGTCCAATCAAGCGCCACCCCGATTGGCGGGATGCGAGCGGGCGCTGTCCAATCACAAGGCCTGCCGGGATCGGAGGCGCCGAGCCAGCCCAACGCAGAGGGCTCTCGGGGATGGTTGGCGTGCGGCGGCGCGTGCGCGGGCGGCGGGGCTCGCGCTGAGGGACACGGCTTACGGGGTAGAAGCGCCGTCGCCGCCGTGTCTTTGTTCTTTCGCAGAGCGCACGGCGCCTCTCAGGAAAGCGGTGGGCAAGCAGACGGGGACTGGGGCCCTTGATGGGGCCCAGAGCCCGCTGTGGGCGGGAGGCGGGAGGCGGGAGGCGGGAGGACGCGGTGGCGGGAACGGCCGGAGGGCGGGACGGCGCGCTCTTGGCTCTTGGCGGGAACTGGCGCCGCGGAGTTCCCGGGCGGGGCGGGGCGGGGCGGGGCGGGTGTTAAGCTAAGTTTGAACCAGTTCAAAACTCGGGGGCGGGAACGGTTTAACCGCCCCAGTCTTTTCCCGGAGCGCAGGGGCCAGGCCTCGCCGCTGGCGGGTGAGGGGCGCTGCCTCCAAGCACTTGTGGCTGCTGCCCCTCGGCCAGTCGCGCTCCGCTGGCCGGGCTCGCGGCAGCCAGCGCCCTGGGAACCTGCGAAAGGAGGGAAACTCGACAGTGACTTCTGATTTCTCGGCAAACGCCCGCCTCAGACCCTTCCGGTGATCGGTGGTTCCCAGCACAGTCAGCGTTGAGAATAGTGTTAAGGATGAGGTTCCCATGCCCCGTGCCTCTACAGCGTGTTAAGAAAATTGCAGCATTATTAGTGATCAAAATGATTTGGGAGGCCAACTTGGGAACCCAGAGGAAACAGCTAGAGGCTTAGGATACAAATTCCCACGTTGCTTTAATTGGCAATCAAGTTAAGGATGTTCCAGATTTTTGTTGTTGTTGTTGTTACAGATTTTTAATAGGATGCATCTATAGGGCAGAATGCCACTCACCCATGTAAAGGGATCCCACGGTGAGAGTGCAGACTGGAAATTTTAATTTAATACACAGCGAACTGTTGGGTTGGACGTCTAAGGAAATGTTTTCACAGAAAGACTAAGGTTTCTAATAACTATCCGGAATGCTCACTCCGAGACTTTCCCACCTTTCCTAAATCATCCAGTTTTTCATATTCTGAATCAGTTCAGAGTTGGGAAGTATATGTGGAGGAAGGCTAAAGGGTACAGAGGAAAAGCAGTCGTGTCGTTTATTCTTGTGAATAAATGAGTGCAAAAGTAGATGTTAGGCAACTGACTCATAACTAAAATAATGTGACAGATTCCAGCTCTCATAGCTAACAGTCACCAATACATTCATTTTCCATGGTTAAAAATGCTTACATCTAAAAAAAAAAAAAAAGCTTACATCTAGACAACAATTCACAATTTTTTTATTAACCAGCAGTTTAAACTTCAGAAGTTAACTACTTATCCCTAAGCTCCCATAATAAATTGCTGATGTTGTGTCCTTTAATTTTTTAATACATTATGTATGTATTTATTTATTGAGACAGGGTCTTGCTATGTAGTTCAGGCTGGCATTGAACTCAGTATGTAGCCCAGGCTGCCCTGGAACTCTCAGTGATCCTCCTTCTTCATCCTCCCAAGGGCTCCTTTAATATTAAATATTAAGGGCTGGGGATTTAGCTCAGTGGTACCACCGCCTGCCTCACAAGTGCAAGGTCCCAAGTTCAATCGCCAGTACCAAAATATATATATTTTGGTATTTATGTATATATGTATGTAATGGGGCTTTTTTTTTTAAAGAAAAAAACAAGGAAATAACATTAAAAGATCAGCAAGTCAATGCAACATATAAACAAATGCAACAGTGTGAAATGCATCCAAATTGTTAACATTTAGAACCAAGAAATAATGTTCAATCAAGATTTTCCTAACCAGGTGTGGTGGTGCACGCCTGTAATCCCAGCACTCCAGAGACTGAGGGGGGGGGGTGTTCATTATGAGTTCGAAGCCAGCCTGGGCTTCAAAGTAAGTTCAAGGCCAGCCTGAATTACATAGTGAGACCCTGTCTCAAAAAAAAAAAAAAGATTTTCCTAAAATACCTAAGAAAAGTTTGGCTGGCTCCTGGAGAAAGGACAAGACCTGGGGAAGACTACTCAGTGATAATACAAAACATAGCTAGGGCTTGAGTTCTCACTGGGAAGAATGAGAGTAAAGACTAAGTGGCACTCTAGTAAATATAATGTTTATATTATATATATTTAAATCGAAGAAAACCCGATTGTTGGACCAGGAAGGAGTTGTACCAGTGAGTCACACTACTGTTTTAGTTCAGAGGTGACAATTAGCCAGTTAAGTAAGACAGCTTAGATCACAGGAAAGAGAGAAGAAATATTTCACTGTTGCTACAAAGAAAAGTTACCTGAAGATTTCCAGTCCAAGAGAGGAAGAAAATATGCAATTCCACTGTACAAACCAATATGATCATTTGGGGAGGGGGCCTTAATGTACAGAAGGAATACCAGACATGAGTGACATTTCTAAGAAAGCTCACATTACAGGTAAGGTGCTACTGATAAGTAATTCTCTCCTCAAAGACAAAAATTCACTGTTAAGGGAAAAAAAAAAAACCCAAAAAAAGATAATCCCTAAAGTTAGGAAACTGTCTTATTGTCCTTGTGCCCCCTACCCCCAGCTTTGCTGACCCCTGTCAAATCCTAGGGAAACGAGAGAGTCAAATGCAAAGTTCAAGCTATTAGCATCTCAGATCTTCCCTTTCAGCCCATAAATGGGATTTACTTCTCACACCTACATTTATTCACTCAGCATTCAGTGAGTAATTAGAGAGTGCTTACTTTAAAGGCTACAGCTCTAGGTGCTAGAATAACTGTGAGGGAAGAGAAACTCCCATAGGGTAAAGCTGAGCCAGTAGAGACAGGCAGCCTGAGTTCGGTGGTGGTGCTCGCCTCATCCCGTCGTTCGGGAGGCTGAGCCAGGATCTCAGCGTTTGAGACCAGCCTGGGCTTACATAGTTCAAGGCCATGAACTATGTTAGTTAACTATGAAGTTAAGACTATCTCAAAAAAAAAAAAAAGGCAAATTATTACAGCCCTTAAAATGGTAGTAAAATTGAGGAAAAAGAAAGCAAGAGACAAACCTTGGAGAGAGAAGCCTATTGGATAGTTGACATACGTACTTTTTTTTTTTTCTGAAGACAGACTGGCCTCAAACTCCTAGGCTCAAGTAATCCTCCTGCCTCAGCCTCCTGAATTGCTGAGATCATACAACTGCATCCAGATGCCTGGCCAGGAGAAGGTGTTGTGAAAACCTGGGCGGGGAGGGAGCGCTCCTGTGTTCTAGGAAGAGGAGTGCCCCAGGCCCAGCCCAAGGTGCAGCCAGGCCTGGGCTCCAGGATATTGGGAAAGAGAGCAGGAAGTGATGTTAAGAAGGAAGGGGCACAGGCTGGCCCAGTCATTGAGGTCCTGCTAGCACTCAGGGCTTTGGCTGCCATGAGGATTTCAGACAGGTGATCTGAGCATTTAGATGAGGTTGTCTCAGCTGCAGTGTTGAAAGAACTTGAGGGAGCAGGGGCCACATCAGAAAGGACTGACTGTAACAGTCCTGGCGACAAACAGTTCAGACTTGACCTAAAGGAGAACAAGATCCTGCTGGGGAGGAGTCAGCATTGGGTGGGTGCATTTGAAAGGCAGAGGCAGTAAGGTTTGCTAACACATGGAATATAGGAAGCGGAGTTAGGTGCCTCGAATTTGGATCTTTCCCCAGATTAGCAATGTGCAGCAGGATCCACTCTTAAAATGCTAGGCGCTACCACCCAACTGTACTCCCAGTCAGCCAGATCACAGGAGACAACCAGCACCCCAGCATCCTGTGCTGCTACTTACTGTGCCTGTCTCCAGAAATAAAGAGAGGAATGTTTCTGGGCATGGTATTGCATGTATGTAATCCTAGCTATTCAGGAGGCTGGGGCAGAGGATTTTTTTTTTCTTGGTACCAGGGATCGAACTCTGGTCCTTGTGCTTGCACAGCAGGCAGCAAAACCACTGAGCTAAATCCCTGGCCCAAGGATCTTTATTTTGAGGCCAGCCTGTGCAAGTTGGCAAGACTTTATCTGAAAATAAATAAAAGACTGAGGCTGCAATTCAGTGGTGCAGTAGCTGAATCACAGTCAGTAGTTAGGTTCAGTGTTGACCATATGGTGAAATTTGATTTGGTTCTCATCCAATTCGGTTTGCATCCAGAATCGTGGAAAGAATTAAGTTCTTGAACTGAGGTACCGCTGAAGAGCGTCCCTGAGTTCAGTCTCCAGTACCACCCCCAAAAAGGAGTGTCATTTTCTTATTTGGAAAATGCACAGATTTAACACAATGCCAATCAGAATCCAGCAGGATTTGCAGGTGAGTGTGAGTGTAGACTGTGAAGTTGATACCAAAATATATAAAATGCAAAAGGAAAAGATAACGAGATCGGGTGTTTAGCTCAGTGGTGCCTTGTCTACCTTGCAAGCACAAGGTCCTGAGTTCAATCCAAAATACCAGAAAAAAAGAAAAAGATAACTGGAGAGGCATGAACCTGGACAACTTAATCAGCAGATATCAAAGCCTAGCATTTTGTTGTTATTAGGGTTTTTTGGTTTTGGTTTTGGTGCTAGGGATTAAACCCAGGACCTGTCCATACTGAGCACATAATGTACTGCTGAACTATACCCCCAGGCTCTGAAACCTAGCTTTTGAAAGTAATACTGGCACAAAGGTCAACAAATAGAGCAATAAATAATAGAAGTGTCCAGAAACAGATCCATACTTTTTCCCCATTGCATTTCAGGGTTACCCAAAAAGTGGATATACAAATGTCTAACAAACACAAAAAGTGTTCTTCTTTGACAGTTATCAGGAAAATACAAATAAGACCAGAACATGATGTAAATTACATATGTAAATGGCTAAAACAAAATTATGGATGATACCATGCATTCCCAAGGCTGTGAAGGAGCTAAAGTTCCTACACACTGCCATAAACTGGTACCCCCGCTTTGGAAAGTTGGTGTTATCTACTGAACTTGAACAAATGGGGAATACTCTAACCTAGCAATTCTACTCTGAGGTGCACATCTGGAGGTATGTATGGTTATATATTTACCAAAAGATGTGTACAAGAATGTACATAAGAGCCCTGTTCCCCGAGGCTTGGGTATGCCTAGCGTGCATAAGGCCCTAGTTTGATCCCCCACATAAAGGGGAAAAAACACATGGTAAGGGCCACGAACTGGTCACAAAAGGCCATATTCTATGTAATCCTCTTTACTGTGTATGAAATGTCTTCAGTATGCAAATTACAGACAAAATAGTGGCTACCTAGCATGAAGGCTTGGAAGGGAAGGAGAGTACTAAATTATATAAGGTTGCTCTGGGGATATGAAAGTGTTCTGATTATGGTGAAGGTGGTACAATTTCATAAATACACTAAATACCACTGAATTGTACGCTTTAAAAGGTTGAGATTTTAAGAGCATGGTGCCACATGCCTGTAATCCCAGCCCTCTGGGAGGCTGAGGCAGGGGAATCACCAAGTTTGAAACCAGCCTTGGCAATTTAGTGACCCCATCTCAAAATTTTCAAAAAGGATTAAGGATGTAGCTCAGTGCAAAGGCCCTGGGTTCAATCCCCAGCACCACAACTAAGAAAGGGGTAGGGAGAGCTCTATTGTATATAAATTACATCACAGTAAAATTTGTTTTAAGGAGAAAGGGGAGGGCTAGGGATGAGGCTCAGTGGCACCACGCCTGCCTGGCAAGAGCAAGGTCCTGAGTTCGATCCCTGGTACTGAAAAAAAAAAAGAATTAAGAAGGAAGGGGAGAGCAATTCACTTTCAAATTCTCCCTTCTTGTCCAGAGTAGCTGTTTGTCACCTCTCTTTTCCTCCTCCTTTCCCATCTTCAAATAAATTGTCCTCTTTTATTAAAAAAAAAAGATAAGGGGAGCCGGGCATGGTGGCGCACACCTATCATCCTAGCACTCTCATCCCAGCACTCAGGAGGCTGAGGCAGGATCACTGTGAGTTCAAGGCCAGCCTGAGCGTGAGACCCTGTCTCAAACACTGAAAAAAAAAAGGAAGAGGAAGCGAACACTCTGGGACATAACAGAACTTGTTAAGATGTTCCTCCCACCAAAAGATTTTACTGTACTTCCACAAATAAAATTTGTTCCTAAGGGACATTCAAGACAATTTAGGGATGAAATAAACCCCTTACCCTTAGAGAAGAATGCTGAACCATCAGGCAAAGTGGTAGGGAAGGATCAGAGAAATGAGTTGCCTATAATCCTGGCATTCAAGAGGCTGAGGCAGGAGGATCACTGCAAGTTCAAGGAAGGCTAACCTGGACTACACAGTGAGTTCAAGGCCAGCCTGGACTATATAGCAAGACCCTATCTCAAAACAACAAAAATGTTACTTCACTTGGTAACAAGCTTAAAGAACTCACTACCAAAAAATAAGGTATGATTATGCAAATACAGGAGAGATACAAATGTTCACATAAGTGTTTAAAAGTCTGAGCCATACATACTCTTCATGAATCCAGTCAAAAGACATTTACTTTGTGGTTGTTTTGATCCAGGCCCTGATTATACCAGGTTAGAAATGTAAACCAGGCTTGGTGGTACATGCCTATAATTCCAGCACTATGGAGGCTGAGGCAGGAGGATTGCCAGCCTGGACTACATAAGGAGACCCTGCCACAAAATACCAAAACATTTAAAAAAGGAATAAGGAAAGCAGAAGGGAGGTTAGGGACAGAAGGACACAGGATCAGTCAGCTGCCTGAGATAAGAATGTGGCCAGAGCCAGGGATTTAGCTCAGTGGTTTTGCCTCCTGCTGCGAAGCACAAGGACCTGAGTTCAATCCCTGGTACCAAAAAAAACAAAACAAAACAAAGGTGGCCGGATGATACTTCCAAAACTGCTATACAGATCGAATGCAATCCCGATTGAAATCCCAACAGCATATTTCACAGAACTAGAGAAAACAATCCAAAAATTCATTTGGAACCATAAGAGACCTAGAATAGCAAAAGCAATTCTAGGTAACAGATAAATGACAGGGGGTATCACAATCCCTGACTTGAAATTATACTACAAAGCCACTGTGATAAAAACAGCATGGTGCTGGCAAAGAAACAGACCTGTGGATCAGTGGAATAGATTGGAAGATGGAGAAACAACTCCAGACATACTCTGTTGGGAGCAATGCTACATAATTCTAGGGAAAAATCATTTGAGTAGCCCTAGTTCTCCTGCCTACAGGCCAGCTATAACATTCCAAAACATAATTCCATTTTGGCCTCAGGTCACAACTGAGATGTCAATGATCTCGTGATGCTGTAATGCTCCAGGACAAGACCACACCTGCGGGAGATACCCTGGGAGGAACCAAATCTTCATCTGTGTAGTTCCTGGGAGGAACCAAATCTTCATCTGCATTGTTCTGAGATTTCCACGCCCCCCCCCTTCTTTTGTTACACCTTGTTTATCCCAATGTGAAGTACTGAAATCTACACATTCATTTGTTACATTTGTTTCTCCCGATGTACTAAATAAAAGGTGCTGCAAGCTAGGGCTTCTGGTCTTTGCCACCCAGAGCAGCACTGATCAGACCCAAAGCTCAGCTTCTTCTCAGTCTCATTTTTCTACCTTTCCCGTAATTCGCCGTGTGCTGCCGTGGCTCACAGGAGACTAGGACTTACTGCAGAGGTTCTGGTAACATCTTCTTCCCCTGTTCCCTACAATACT
>NW_004624800.1:6769122-6792983 GCF_000247695.1 Heterocephalus glaber | reverse complement strand
AAAAAATAAGAACCAAGATGGATTATGTAAAGGTACAAGATCCCAATGATGAATGTAACTGTATTGTATACCTAAAATGTACCAATAAACTTAATAAAGATATATATACAACTCTTAAAAAAAATAAAAAAGAAGGTGGCCAGATCAGCTTGAGGACAGGGAACACTGCACAGGGCCCCTTCAACAGCCTGGGGCAGCACTGGTGTTGATTTCATTTCTTCTGCAATCAGGTAAGAAGATCTCAGAAACAGTGTGTGTGACCAGGACCTGGCCCAGTAAGATTTCATTTTTGTTATTTTGGGAGGTTTGTTTTGTTTTGTTTGAGACAGGGTCTCCCTACATAGTCAAGGCTGGCCTTGAACTCACTATGTAGCCAGGCTGGCCTCAAATTCACAGCAATCCTCCTGCCTCAGCCTCCTGAGTACTGGGGTTACAGGCATGTGCCAACACGCCTGCCTCAAGCCAATGTCCTTTTAAAAAGGCTGCAGAGGGCGGGGATTTAGCTCAGTGGTTCTGCCGCCTGCCTCTCAAGTGCAAGGACCCAAGTTCGATCCCCGGTACAAAAAAAAAAAAAAAAAGGCTGCAGAGGAATGGGATTAATTTCTCCTAAAATGTTAAATCATTTCTATTTTTCAGTTGTAATGACATGTTTTAATAACATTTTTAAAGAATTTACCATAATATATATTCCATGTAAGTGTTTTTGTATCCTGAAAGCCCAATCTGGCATTGCTTTAAAGTACAAATGTACCAGCTCTTTAATTATTTTGCATCAGATGGCTAAATGGACAGAGCCTTGTGACATCTTTCTCCCTTTCACTCTTTTTTTTTCCCTATACTGTTCATTCATTCATTTATAAGACAGTGTCTCACTGTGTATTCCAGGCTGGACTTAAACTCATAGTGATCCTCCTGTCTCAGCCTCCTGAGAACAGGGATTACTGATGTGCACCACCACACCTTGCTCAACATTTCTGTTTAAATGTTAACATTTTTGTTTTTAATTAACTGTTCTTTTTCAATTAAAGAAATAAACATTACCCACAGCCCATCAACCAAAGAGAACCACTGTCACCATTTTGATGACTTTGCTTTTTGAAAAGTGACAATTCAATGTAATTTTAAAACTTTTTTTCATTACAAAAGGAAGACGTGCATTTAAGAAGTCTGTTGAGCATTCTAGATAAATTTTTTTAAGTTTCTCAAGACAGGATGTCAGCAAAAGGCTGGGATCTGAGGAAACAGGACTCCTCCAAGCGTGGAACATAAAGTGACAGTGTGTAGGAGGGCAGGTGACAGCACTGGCCATTATCAAATGTGTGCATGCCCTGACCTAGACTCCGTGTCCAAGAAACCTTCTTACAAAAGTTGTTGTATGTGCACACCATAGTTATTAAAGACCATAGTTAATTGTTAAGAGATGGGGTTAGGCCAGGCATGGTGGCACACATCTGTCATCCCAACACTTGGGAGGCTGAGGCAGGGGGATCACCATGAGTTTGGGACCAGCCCGGACTACAATGCAAAACACTGTCTCAAATTTAAAAAAAAAAAAGTAAAGTAAATCCAACACAGAAAATTAAATATCGCATGGTTTCTCTTATATGAGAAATCCAAAATATAAATAAAGAGTAAAATAAAGGAGCAATGGAAGGTTACAAGCAGGCAGGCATTTCAGAGATGCAGTAGGAAATTTGGGAAAGAGGGGAGAGAAGAAGAGAAGGGGGTAAAGGGATCGGAAATGGTCAAGACATGATATATCCATGTACATACCAAGTCACCAGAACAAATGTGACTAGTACATATAGCAAACATACACTCTTAAAAATTATGCTTTAATAATAGACAGGCCAGGCGTGGTGGTGCAGGCCTGTAATCCCAGCACTCAGGAAGCTGAATCAGGAGGATGGGTGTGAGTTTGACAACAGCCTGGGCTACAAAATGAGTTCAAGGCCAGCCTGAACTTCATAGCCAGACCTTGTCTCAAAAAAACAACAAAAAATCCTGCCCAACACTCCCTGGGATGGATAAAGATCCTGGATCCCAAGGAGAACAGGTTAAAAACTTCTCCCCATACACAGCCAAAAGCACAACAACATCACTTCTATTTTCTGTTTTTCCTTTTCTTGTCCCACGTATGCCTTCTTTTTCCCCTTTTTGCACACAAATTTATAGCAGAAATCTGATATTCTGGTAATCTAAAAGCTATTTTACTCTAGTACTAAAGATGTGCTATACAGCAAAACTCACAGTTCATTTCATGAAAATTGATTTCCATACATACTAACAATTTCAAAGAATCCAATGCATGTAACATTAACAAACCCAAACACTGCTTGATAGCACAACCATGGTGAAATCTACAAATTGAAATCCCCATTGCAGCCCAAATATATTCACATGTTAAAACCAGGCGGCTTTTCCTAACCAAATAAGTGCTGGCCCTGCGGTAAGCACCCCTGGCACCCATGGGAGCATGGCCAGGGCAACTTCCGACTTCCCGCACTCAGAACACCTGGGTAACGACATCAGCGGCAGGTCAAGTTCAGGCCCATGGAACTATTCTGGTAAGACGGACCAGAGAGGGCGAGATTTGGAGGAACTGAAGATGCTTCCAGCTAGCTGGACCTGAGGGCTCATGGCTGTAATAATCCCAGCACTCCAGAGGCTGAGGCAGGAGGATCGTGGAAAGTTTGAGGCCAGCCTGTGCTACACAGAGAGACCCTGTCTCAAAAAAAACCCAAAACACACACAAAAAAAATCCAAAGCTGCTTCAAGGGTAGAGAGATCCCTACAGAAACAGGGGTGTGGTGGGGCCCAACAAGAGACTGGTTGATACACACCCAGCATGTACTACTTGCCTAAGGTTATCAGTTCATTTCATCTGGTGTTCAGTATCCCACCGAGGGTTCATCCCCTCCTGCAGACCCAAAAACGGTTTTCTTGGAACTCCTTGGAAGTCCCTGACCTGTAAGTCATCGACAGCACACGCCTGTTATTTCCATCCCATCGCTATCTCCAGCGCTTGCACTGTGCCCGAGGCAGCGGCACCCCACGCTCGCTGGCTGCACACTTGTTACATAAGCAGCCCCTGCCCCAGCCGAGCCGGCTGGGCACAGCCTGCAGGACGGCAGATGGTGCCGGCTTCCCCAGGATGTGAACTAATCAAGGTGCTGTTTCCTTTGAGGCAGGAGATCATCCGTAAGCCTCCCACTCCGTGGTACAAATCAGGGCCACATGCTCATCTCAAACCCCATATCCCATATCAGGAAGAGGCTCCTGGGTCAGGTTCCAGGCCAGCGCAGTCCAAGCCCGGGTTGGTCCCTCGATCTCCAGCCCCGTTTCACCAAGCAAGGCCAGCGCCCCTGCTGCTATCTTCCATCCATCTGACCCCACCACCCCTCCAGGATCCTGACAATAATACTGTGCCCTGTGTCTCCGCAAACATTTGATAAGAGCTTTCCACACAATCGCAGGGCTCCAAGGGGATTAGAGTCCTATTAATTTTGATTTCACATCTATGTTAGTCAAATTAATTCCTTCCGGGCTAAGATTTATGCCTATCTCTCAGTTGCTATAACAGAAAACAAAGTAATCCCTTTCCTAGCCAATTTACTGCATTGTACCTCTGGCGTAGAAAAGCAGAACAACTGAAAGCCAAGGCAACCTTACAGAATGAGATTGCATGACTACCAATTTTCCTCGGAACTGATGCTATTGAGGGTATGTTCTGTTTTTTGTTTGTTTGTTTGTTTGTACCAGGGATCAAACTTGGGACCTTTCGCTTGCGAGGCAGGCGCCAGAACCACTGGGCTAGATCCCTGGTCCTGTTTTTCTTTTTTGAGACAAGGTCTCACCACATAGTTGAGGCCGGCCTTGAACTCACTATGTAGCCCAGGCTGGCCTCCAGCTCATGATGATCCTCTAGCCTCAGCCTGCCAAAAAGTGCTGGGATTATTATAGGCATGCACCACCACACAAGGCTTGCTATTGAGGTTTTATTGCTCTCTGTCCATCTCCAGTACCCACAACACCACATTTTCCACCCTTCCTCAGTCCTTAAAGTGCTTATTTAGCATATAGCAAACTCATTTTTTCTTTTACTTTTCAATTTCAAAACAAATTTAGATTGAAAAAACACTGGCAAAATAGTGCAAACAATTCCCATATATGTTCCACCCAAATTCTCACACGTTAATATTTTACTACATGGTCTGGGTGTGATAGCACATTCCTGTAATCCCAGCCATGTGGAGGCTGAGGCAGGAGGATTGTGAGTTCAAAGCCAGCCTGGGCAACTTAGAGAGAGAGACTGTCTCAAAAGAAAAGGTTTTTTTACTACACTGGCTCTATCATTCTTCCTCTATATCTCTGTGTAAATCAGTTTCTTTCTCTCTCTCTCTCTCTCCCCCCTCTCTCTCTCTGTCTCTCTTACTCTACACATACTCATACACACACACATATATACTTTTCCTCCAGAAACATTTGAAAGTACACATTTGCAATCAGTAGTAAATGTCCGCAGACTTCCTGCCCTTAAATAATTCAAAGATCTTGAATTAAAATAAAAAATCAGATCCATGCATGGTGGCACCTACTATAATCCCAGCACTGGGGAGGCTGAGACAGGAAGATTGCTTCAAGTTTGAGGCCACCCTGGACTATATAGTGAGCTCAAAGCCAGCCTGAACTACATATTGAGATCTTGTCTCAAAAGGAAAAGAAAGAACGAGAAAAAGGATGAAAAGATGGATGAGTGGATGTGCAGATAACTGAAATATATTGTTGAGAAGTTGTTTTCCTTGGGTTTGTTGCATTTTTGTGGTAGTAGGGATTGAATCCAGGGCCTCATGTATCCTGGGGAAGTCATCTAGTGTTAAGCTACATCCTCAGCCCTTTTTATTTTTAGAAAAGACAAGTTCTCACTACTTTACCAACTGACCTCAAATTTGCAACCCTTTTGCCTCACCCTCCAGAGTAGCTGGGATGCCCGGCCAGATGAAGATGCTAGACTCAATGATTCCTGTGTTCCCTTCCTGTTTTCCTAGCGCTCAGGATTGAATCCAGGGCCTTCCACATGCTGGGCAAGCACTTTGCCACTGAGCTACATCTCCACCCATT
The DNA here is from genome assembly GCF_000247695.1 of Heterocephalus glaber. Next base: position 6,787,862 of record NW_004624800.1, on the reverse strand, counting down.
TGGCTTGGTGTTTGCTTTATTTTGGGCTTTTCCCCTCCTTTCTCTTAAGGTGTTTGTTCACTGGTCTCTCTGATGTTTTGTTTTGTTGAGACAGAGTCTCTCTGTGTAGCTCAGGCTGGCCTTGAACTCACAGCAATCCTCCTGCCTCAGCCTCTGAAGTACTGGCATTACACGTGTGTGCCACCATGCTTGGATCTGATTTTTTTAAATTCAGGATCTTTAGTCTAAGCCTATTGATATAGAAAACAATGGCAAAAAAAAAAAAAAAGAAAGAAACCACCAAATCAGTCTCTTGGGCGTTAGCTGTAGCATGTATCAGAATCTGACAGCATGTTTGAGAGGAAGGGGTTCACAGTCCACACTGATCAGGAAGCCCCAAGTAATTAAGACACCTGCCTCTCCCACCATCAACGGGTTGTGTTCCAGCCGTGTTCATCCATAAAATGATGTATATAGAATACATCTACTTGTTCTTCTCTTTCTTTCTTTTTTGGTCCCGGGGATTGAACTCGGGACTTTGCGCTTTTGAGGCAGGCACCGGAATCACTGAGCTAAATCCCCGGTCCCTCCTTTTTTCTTTTTGAGATAGGGTCTTGCTTTGTAGTCCAGGCTGGCCTTCAACTCATGGTAATTCTCCTGCCTCAGCCCTCTGAGTGCTGGGATTTAGAATACATTTTCTCAAAGGTTCCTTCTAGTTGTTAAATTGATCCTGATTCTAATGCTATGAATTGCCGGGTGTGGTGGCTCATGCCTGCAATCCCAGCACTCAGGAGACTGAGCCAGGAAGATCACTGTTGAGTTCGAGGCCAGACTGGACTACATAGTATCTCAAAAAAAAAAAAAAAACATGAATCCACATTTTACCCATTTTTAATTTTTTTTTTTTTTGGTACCAGGGATCGAACTTGGGACCTTGCGCTTGTGAGGCAGGCACTGGAACCCCTGAGCTAAATCCCCGGCCCCCATTTTAAATTTTTAACAAATACTATATTCACTTCAGCAGAATGCATTCCTCAGACTCAGAAATTCTGCCTGGAAAATCATGTCCCCGCCATTTCTTTCTCCTCACTTGGATGAGGAAGCTAGAGAATAGAGAGTTTAAGGCTGAGTTTTTTGTACTCTGAAGATCCTATTTTCGCCCATCTTGATGTCAGTACTGTTAAAAGCTCCCAAAATTCCTGACCCTGGCTAAACTGAGTCACAATGCTCATTTGCAAAGAGCTCAGCCCTGGAAAGTGGATGCATGCCTGATTTAATAGAAAAAATAATGAGATTGAGATGCAAAAAAATCCCAAAGGGTGAGTGCTGTTCATCTTTCCCTTTGAAAATAGAAAGAAAGTGAAAATATTGTACGGATACATATTAGGAATATTTGTTTGAAATCTATATCTGATTTAGCCAGACATGGTATAATCCCAACACTCAGGAGGCTGAGGCAGGAGGATCTCCATGAGTTTGAGGCCAGCCTGGGCTACACAGTGAGACCCTGCCTCAAACAAAACAAAAAGCCATCATATTAGAATGCATTTATGACACAACTGGGGAGCGGTATTGATCATCGTTGGGTCTGGGTGTGGGGTACCTGAGTCAGGAGTCCGCAGGGAAGCACAAAGAGCCTGTCTTTGTTTCCACACAGAGGCACGGGCAGCAGCTTCCTCCTCTCTGCTCCCAAATCCTTGCTAAGCCTTTTCAGGGCTCTTGTCTGTGGGACCCACTGTTTACAGTGAGTTCTCCAGGCTGGGCCACAGATCTTTACCCTCTTGTTTACCCAGTGTCTGCTCACATCCTGGGGACAGAGGTGGCTGGTGAACCAGCTTCCTCTCTCCTGCAGAGATGACTCAGAGGGGCAGATGAGAGGTGGCTCACTGGTCCAGGTGGAAGGGACAGGTATGGCCTCAGGCAGCTGCTGGCTTTAGCTAACCGGTTTGTTGTTACCTACACCTTTCCCCTCCATCCTCTTTTTTGTTTGTTTTTTGAGACAAGATCTCACTATTTAGCCCAAGCTGGCCTCCAACTCTTGAGAGCTCCTGGAAATCTTCCTGCCTCAGCCTCCCAAGTATGTAGATTACAGGCATGCATCACTGCACCCACTTCCTTTCCATGCTCTCTTGGACACAAGTGCTTTCCAGCATCCGTTCTGCTCAGGGAGGCTCTCCTGACAACTGCAGCCCTGTCCCCAGCCACCTGCCTCTAAGTCAGATGATGACAACAGCCTCTTATGGTTCTGCTCAGGGTCACCTGGAACCAGAACCACCAGTGAGACAGCAAGGATGATTCATAGATACTGGTGGTATAAGAGGGAAGTAGGCATGAGACAGCACAGGAGCCAGACTGTGTGGCCCCAGGGGACAAGTCCTGTGTCCCCTCATGGCCCCAGGTGGCCCCTGCTTCCCTTCCTCCTCCTCCAGCTGCTTTCTCCCAGGGCCTAGTCTGTCCTGAGGTTCCCAGGGAGGTGAGCAGAGCCAGGTGGCAGTCCATGGGCCCTGTGGCCCCAGCTTCAGCAGGACGGCAGAAGCTTGCTGCATGGTTATGTTTTGGGTTTTGTTTTTGGTTTGCTTGTTTGTTTGCAGCACTGGGAACTGAAGCCAGGGCTGCAAGCCCATTTATTTGGAGATAGAGCCTCACTAGGTTGCCAGGGCTGGGCTCAAATGTGAGATCCTCCTGCCTTAGCCTCCCTCCAGAGTGCAGGGATTACAGCTGTGCACCACGACACCTGCATGCACAGTTCTGTTTCAAGGAGGAACTGGAATCTGTTGGGCCAGAACAGCCCCACAGTTCCTACCCAAGCCTGTGCTGCTGCATGATGGCTGCCAGGTGAGGCCACGGGTGGTCCCTGACACTACAGAGCACTGCTGCCACCTCAGGGGTCTCCAGCCTCCCCAGGAGTGGAGCAGCACCCCTCTTTCCCAAGGGCAGCTGGGAGGGTCTTCCAGCCCCACCTCAGACAAAGGGCCAAGAGGACCCCAGTGCCATCCTAGACTTGTCCCCAGCCTCAGCTGATGGAGGTCAAAAAGCAAAACAGCACCTAACAGGCACGATGGCACACACCTGTCATCCCAGCACACAGAAGGCTGAGGCAGGAGGATCACCACAGGTTTGAGGCCAGCCTGGGCTACCCAGTGAGTTCAGTACCAGCGCACCTTGAACTACACAGCAAGACCCTGTCATAAATAAATAAATAAATGAATGCAAGCATTGGCTGGCTCTTGAATTCTGTCTTTGGTGTTTTAAATTTCATTTTACTGGGCTGAGGATTTAGCTCACCAAGCCTGCCTTCCAAGCGCAAGGTCCTGAGTTCAATCCCCAGTACCAAAAATTTTAAAAATTTCATTTTACCAGTAATCCATTTTTATTGATTAATATTTATTAAAGTATTGGTCTATGAGGCTTTGGGAAATAAAAAGCAAACCAAAACTGAGTTTCACTGCAGATGGTTTCAGAAAGCAGCGAGCTGGGGGGAAAATAAGCCCAAACATTCGGAAAAGGCCACTCCGAGAACACAGAATCTTTGGTCAGAGTCTTTTCCTATATTGACCAACAGCCATGGTTTGTAAATCTAAACATAACCTTTTACTTCTTTTTCTTTGTTTTTCCCCAGGCTGGCCTTGAACACTCAGCAATTCTCCTGCCTCAGCCTGAGTGCTGGGATCACAGGCGTGCATCACCATGCCTGGCCTTCAGCCCTTAACATTTTTTTTTTGGTGCCGGAGATGGAACTCAGGACCTACTAGCCCTTAACATTTTAAATTTCTTTATTTTTAACACACAGCTGAGGCTCCCAGTGCAAAACTGAAAAAGAACAATCCTCATTCAAATATGTGTTCATTGTAAAAACTCCAACATCATAGAACATGTAACTTTAAAGGTACAAATACCTTATAAACTCACCCTGCCCTGCAGCTCACCATAACCAGCGAAATCTGGTGGTTAATTTTTCCAAGTTTCTATGTCCAGGTGTGGATATGTACATATTTTTTTCTGGTTTTTTCAGACAGTCTTGCTTTGTAGTGCAGGCTGGCCTTGAACTCACTACGTAGCCCAGGCTGCCCTCAAACTTGATGCCCCCCTCCTGCCTCAGCCTCCCAGATATTTTTGAAGCAAATTTCATCAGATGTATATTCTTTCTTAGGACTCTCGTCCTTGGAAATTAAGGGTGACATCCAAAATGCCAGGCAAAAATTTCCTGTATTAAAGCCAGAATAATTCAAAAGAGTTCTATTTGTGACACAAAGAATTCCTGAGAATACATCTTTCCAGGTTTGAGAAATATGAAATCCACCAATATGTGGCCACATGCTAGTATGTTTATTTCCCTGAAATTCATCCAAAAGGACTGTTTTCATGCACTATACATTCAGATGTATCCTTTCTGTCTAACATTAGTGAAGAAAACAAATATTTCCCCAACCAGCCTAACCATCTTATTAGCTGTTAACTTTGTTATCTAAGATGCAGTCAATATTCTCCTGGTAAGCAGTGATCCTAATATATCATCCCAAACCACATTAATACAGAAGCCCTGTGCAATTTAGCAGGCTTTGCCTTGTGTAGCTATCATTCAGGTTTCTGTACCCAAACACTGCACTATGAATTGGGCATTAATTATCACCAAGGGCAGGAAAAAAAATGTCATTTTTTTTAAAAAAAAAAAGGCAGTCCAGGCATGGTCATGTGCACCTATAATCCCAGGACTAAGGAGGTTGAGACAGGAGGATTGCCATAATTTTAAGCCCAGCCTGGGCTACATAGTGAGTTCAAGGCCAGCCTGGGCTCAGTCTCATTCCTCACTCCCTACTCCCAAATCCTTCCTTTGCTCTGTCTGTTTCACTTGACTTTGGAATGCGGCACTGAACTGTCTCCTTGCTGACTTGTTATGTTAGAGTGGTCTTGCGTCACTATTCAATACACCACATGAGATCTACATTGCGAGCCCGCCTCAACTGAGAAATGAAATTGATTTTTTTAAAGCCATTTGGATTCACCAGAAACAACTGGCTTTTAACACTTGTCTGAACTCCTACCTAATTATTTTGAGGGCTCTGGGCTAGAAAGTAAATTGGGTTATGTTCTTCTAAAAGAATACACTTAAGGAACCGTGTGTAATCCCTTTAGTGCAAGCTCGGCAAGTCACTGCTGGAATCTGTAACGTATAAATTCTTCTAGATCATCCAGTTCCGGGGCTGGAAGAGACCTGGAGAACCCACAGGACCTAGCCACCCCATGCATACAGTCTTCAAAACCACAGCACCCAGGAGGCTGAGGCAGGAGAATTGCTGTGAGTTCCAGGCCAGCCTAAACTACATAGCAAGATCCTGTCTCAAAAAAGGAGTTGGGCGTGAACTTTCTAGTCTTAGGATCCATAATTATGTCCCTTACTAGGAACAGTTGCAGAAATCACAGGCAAGTGCTCCGTGACAGCCCTCCACCTGTCTTGTCACCAGGTAACAGACAGTGGCCATCAGGAGCCAAGTCCAGCCCAACCCAGGTGACCCCACCCAGCTCCCCACAGCAGGAGGTGACACAGAGGCCAACTTGGCGACATTAAATCATGGCTCCCCTGCCCAAGGACAGCCTCCTTGGCAAATGCTAAGAAGCCCTTTTTAAATAGGATCAAAGCAAGTCAGGCCCTACCCGAAAATGAAAGGCGAAGGCTCCCCTCGTGCCATCTCCTTCCCCATCTCTGTCCCTATTCAGACCCTATAAGACCCTCCATCTCCTACAGCCTGAGAGCAAGGTGCGGCCTCTGACAGCCATCCATTCAGCGGGTGTTTTTATTTTGTTTTGTTGTCTTTTTTGAGACAGGTTCTCACTGTGTAGCCCAGGCTGGCCTCGAACTTGCAGGATCCTCCTGCCTCAGCCTCCTGAGTGCTGAGATTCCTGGAGTGCACCCCCGTGCCCTCTCTGGCTCACCGTTTTGGAGATTTCAGTCTGGCTGGTTGACCTCGGTTATCTTTGGGCCTAGGATGAGGCAGCGAATCCAGGTCTGGAGTGCACAGCAAATCTAACAGCTCAGTTCCCAGCTCAGAACTACAATGCAAATAAAGAGGAAAAGACCTGGTCCCACAATCCCTTTGGAGGGAATGCCCTGCCCCTGTGACCCATGACCTCCCACTAGGCCCTGCCTCTTAAAGGTTCCATCACCTCTCACTGAGGCCAAACTGGGGACTAAGCTTTTAAGGCCTAGATCAGGTCCATGCTATAGCATCTTCCGTTGTACAGAGGCCACCAACACTGAACAGGCCTCGGAGTCCCATGTCAGTGTCCTGCATGCCTCATGTCCCACACTGCACATGCTCTGTGCAACTGCCATCCTTAACCTGAAGGTGCTACCATGGAGTCACCTAGGGCTCGACCTCTAGCGATGTGGCCTTAGGAGGCAGTCCATAAACACCTTGCAACAAGTAACATTAAATAAATAAATGAAATGAAATAGAAACCCCTCTCACACTCAGTATAACTCAGAATTTCCCAAATTCGACCACAGAAATCTTTTCTCATCTATCCCTTCCAAGCTTGGGCTCTTTAGACTACTTGGCGGAAAAGCAGATCTGTTCCAAGTCTCACATTTTCCAGAAGACTCGAGGCCCAGAGATGGCAAACAGCTGACCAAAACTGTTAGTTGTTTTTTTTTATTTGGTTTTTTGGGTTTTTTTGAGACAGGGCCTCTATGTACTCCAGGCTGGCTTTGAACTCACTATGTAGCCCAGGCTGGTCTCAAAGTCACAGGGATCCTCCTGCTTCAGCCCCCTAAGTGCTGAGATTAGGGGAGTGTGCAACTATGTCCACTGCCTGTTAGTTCTTCAAAGACATAATTGCTCTCTGAAAATAACCCCCTATATAGTAAAACTTTATCTTTAAAACTACATGGAAACATTTTAAAGCTAAGAAATACCATAGAAATTAGAAATCCTGATTGAGAGAAGAGCAAGGGCTAGGGAAGGAAGGTGAGAAGCTGCTTTCTCCTCACTCATGCTGAAATAAAAGTAGTTCATTAAAAAGTTATGCAAACTGGCCATGGAGGCACACACCTGTAATCCCACCTCTCAGGAGGCTGAGGCAGGAGGATCAGAGTTTGAGGTCAACCTGGGCAATTTAATGAGATCTTGTCTCAAAATAAATATAAATAAAGGGCTAAGAATGTACCTCAGCACTCCTTGGGGTCAATTCCAAGTACTGGAAAAAAAAAAAGGTTAAACAAAGATAAAAGCAATATCTAGGAGAAATTATTATAGGAGTATCTGTAATTGAATTATCAATATGAAGAATGATCTTAAAAACAAAGAGAGAAACTATAGAAGTGAAGCAACTACTAAAAATGAAAATGTTTGCATATCAAAGCACCATACAATTAAAGGCAAAGTAGGGACACATTTTCAGCCTGGGCAACAGATTCAGTTAATTTTTAAACAATTTATGTAAGAATGTAAACAAATCAGTGCATAAAGACTTGAAGGAGAAATGTTAGTTAACTTGGAAAAAGCTCATGCTAACTGCAACTAAACAAACACAAATTGAAGCTCTAAGAAACCCCTGTCAGCTATCAAATGATCAAAGATTGAAGAAAGGTTGTTTCTGGAGAACAGGCAACCTTGGAAATAACTGCTTTATTTACCAGTATGGACAAGTAGGCAAAATGATAGGCTTCCACAGAGCGAAAAGTATCCAGTTTCTTTTTTGGTTGATTGTTTTGAGACAGGGTATCACTATATACTTCATTCCTGAACTCACTATGTATCCTAGGATGGCCTCCAACTCACTGTGATCCTCCTGCCTCAGCCTCCCTCGTGCTGCAATTACAGGTGTGCACCACTGCACCTGCCTCCTCCAGTTTCTAAAATAATGTTCTGAAGAGATGACAATGGCGCGGGGGAAGCGCTTTAACTTCATGTGGAAACCTGGCTCTCTTACTTGTTGGAGGACTTGCTTGTCTGATTGACATGGCAGTCATCATCTTTCACCGTGACAGATGTGACCACAGGCACAATAGCAAGACAAGGCTGAGTCAGGCTGATCTCCTCCTGCCCACAATGTCCACACCTGAGTCACCTAGCTCCTAAGGGTGACCCCTTGATGAAGCAGTCCTTCTTTTTCTGTGGCCGTGTGAACAAGCTGGTTACTCCACTATAGCTTAAAATGAAAAGAAGGTATTATTAGCAGAAGTCCAGGAACGCAGAAATACTGTGGGTAATAGGAAGGAGGAAAGGGCGTAGATGGCACATAAGGCAGATGTTAAAATTAGCTCAGTGGCGCCGCGCCTGCCTTGTAAGCGAAAGGTCCCGGTACCGAAAAAAAAAAAAAAAATCCAAAGATCACTAACTTGTCGATTTCAATGAGCCCTCATGAACTTGTTTTGAAGGCGTGAAAGACGCAAGGGTTTCAAACTCTGTTTTTTTGGCCAATGAACATCGAGCCTCCAAGCTCAAAGGAAGCTGCTCACCTCCTGCAGCTACAGCCCTGGGTCAGGTTACTGACTTTCAACTACCTGATGGACTGTTAGAGGAGGCTAATAAAATAAAACTGGACAGACAGGAGCTGGCTTCGCTGACACACGCCTGTAACCCCAGCATGAAGGAAGCTGAGGCAGAAGGATCGCTCGAATTCAAGACCAGCCTGAACTACATAGTAACACTCTGTCTGAAAAAACAAACGAAAAAGACAGCTAGTGAACGTCATTGGGTACTGTAGATCTAGGACTAAAATCGTTTCCGTAAAGATCTAGGGGCACCTAAATGTATTCCTATGAAATGGGATTGAAAAATACAGTGAATGCTTATTTTTAAAAAATTATTACAGTGAGCTAGGCGTAGGATTACTGACAGTTTGAGGCCAGCCTGGGCTACATAGTGAGTTCAGGGCCAGCCTGAACTACAAAGAAAGACCTTGCCTCAAAAAAAAAAACCCTTTTTTTAATTTAAAATTTTTAAACTGGGGCCTGGGATTTAGCTCAGTGGTTCCGGCGCCAGCCTCGCAAGCGCAAGGTCCCGAGTTCGATCTCCGGTACCAATAAATAAATAAATAAATAAATAAATAAATAAATAAATAAATAAATATCGTATGGGCCGTGGATTTAGCTCAGTGGTTCTGGTGCCTGCTTCACAAGAGCAGGGTCCCAAGTTCGATCCCCGGTACCAAAAAAAAATTATTATAGTAAAAGACATATTACCATTAATCTCCCTCAAAAACTCCCCATGACTTTGAACATACCTACCCATCATTCTCTCATTTTCTTTTTTTTTTTTGGTACCGGGGATCAAACTTGGAATCTTGCACTTGCAAGGCAGGGGGGCACCACTGAGCTAAATATCCAGCTCTATCCTCTCATTTTCTAAAGCACTACTGGAAGAGCTCTTTAGTTGTATTATTGTGGATGCTTCTGTGTCTTGAATCAATTCAAAATACCTACCATTCATGGTCATGTTAAACCAGAAGTCACATGATGGGAGATCCAGTAAATAAGGTGGATGAGGACACACCCTGATGTTTTCCCAGCCTGCCTGCACTGGGCCGCAGCATTCACCACATTTCTGATCACATGACCCAAAGACATTCATGAAAGAGCACTTTCGGAGCTGCTCCAGAAATTAGCAAGAACGATGGGACCAGTGTGTTTGAGTGAGGGGGAGGATTTTAAGGCGGATTAATGGCAATGTCCCTTTTTTTTTTTTAATTTATTATTAGAAATTAGAGAATCCCTTTCACAATAGCATCCAAAAAAAAGAAAAGAAATACCTAGGAATCAATATAAAGAAGTAAGTAAAGGACCTCCACATTGAAAACTATAGCACTCTGAAAAAGGAGATTGAAGAGGTTATCAGAAAGTGGAAAGACATCCCTTGTTCTTAGATAGGAAGAACCAATGTAGTGAAAACGGCCATACTTCCAAATTTGTTATACAGATTCAATGCAATCCCAATTAAAATCCCAACAGCATATCTCACAGAATTAGAAAAAACAATCCTAAAATTCATTTGGAACCAGAAGAGACCTAGAATAGCAAAGGCAATTCTGGGCAAGAAAGGCAAAGCTGGGGATATCACAATCCCTAACTCTAAATTATACTACAAAGTTATGGTGAAAAAAACAGCATGGTACTGGCAAAAGAACAGACCTGAAGATCAATGGAACAGATTAGAGGATGTAGAAACAACTCCAGACATACTCAATCATCTTATCTTTGACAAAGGAGCCAAACACCCTCACTGGAAGAAAGATAGCCTCTTTAATAAATGGTGCTAGAAAAACTGGCTTTCCACATCCTGAAGACTGAAACTAGACCCACATCTTTCACCACACACTACCCTAAAATTGAAATGGATCAAAGATCTAAATATTAAAACAGAAACACTAAATCTGCTGGAAGAGAGAATAGGTAGAACGCTTGAGGATATAGGAGCAGGCAAAGACTTCATGAACAAAACCCAGACCGTGTGAGAAATACTATAAAGAATCAGCAAATGGGACCTCATCTTATTAAAAAGCTTTTGCACAGCAAGAGAAACCACCAACAGAGTGAAAAGACAACAACCCATAGAGTGGGAAAAAAATTTTACCAGCTATTCCAATAAAGGACTATTACCTAGAATATATAAAGAACTCAGAAAAATCAGACCCCCTCAAATTTAAAGACCCCAATGCAAAAATGGGTATCTGAAATAAGACACTTCTCAGATGAAGAATTAGAAATGACAAGTGAACATATAAAAAATGTTCCACATCACTGGTCATTCAAGAGTTGCAAATTAAAACAATGCTGAGATTCCATCTCACTCCAGAAAGAATGGCTGCTATCAAGAAATCAAGAGGATTTAGCTCAGTGGTGCTCCTGTCTCCCTCAAAAGCGCAAGGTCCTGAGTTCGATCCCCAGTACCAAAGAAATCAATCAGTAACAAATGCTGGAAAAAAAATACTTGAGGGGCTTTGGAGAAAAGGGAATCCTTCTCCACTGCTGGTGGGAGTCTAGACTGGTGCAACCACTGTGGAAATCAGTGTGGAGATTTCTCAACAAACTAAAATAAGAGGTTACATTTGATCCAGCTATACTTCTTGGTATCCTCCCCAAAGAATTAAAAGCATCATATCACAGTGATATATGCACACCCATGTTTATAGCAGCACAGTTTGTAAACCTTAGAAACAGCCCAGGTGCCCATCAACAGATGAGTGGATAAAGAAGATGTGGGTTTTTTATACATGGAGTACTACTCTGCCATAAAGAAGGATGAGCTTCAGACCTTTCTAGCTAAATGGATGGACCTTGAAACCACACTCTTAAGTGAAATAAATTGGACTCATATTTAAATACCACATTATTTCTTTGGTGTGAGAAACTGAAAGTGGAAGTAAGGACTGAAATGTATAATGGATATTGGGAAATGGGAAGAAAATGTTCAAATGGGAAGGGGAACAAGGGAAGAGGGAGGGAGAAAGGAAGGGACAAGGAAAAATAGAAAATAGAAAAAATCCAAACAAAGCTTTTGTACATAGGGAGGGGAGTGGGCTTGAGGGGAGAGATAAAATAAAATAAAATTTATTTAAAAAAAGAATCAGAGCTCTGTACCTAATTTAGTAGAGGAAAGGCAAGGAGGAAAAGTTTGCTATGGAAAAAATACATGGGTTTCTTCAGCAAAAGAAATGGGCTGGGCATGGTGGTGCATGCCTGTGATCCCAACACTCAGGAGGCTGGGGCAGGAGGATCTCTAGGAGTTCCTAGGCCAGCCTGGGCTACATAGTGAGTTTAGGGCCAGCCTGAACTACAATGTGAGACCCTGCCTCAAAAAAAAAAAAAAAGACCTTGGGGCCAGTAATTTAGATCAGTGGCTTGATGCCTGCCTCTCAAACACAAGGTCCTAAATTTGATCACCAGTAGGTGCGGGTGGGGTAGGGTAGGGTGGGGTTGGGGGGTGAGATAGATAAGTAGCTTTTCAAGAGAACAAACAGGAGATAAGAAGGCTTGTGATAACATTTATCTGTATGGGTATGAGAGGTATTTCTTCTTTTTGTTTTTTGAGACAGCCTCACTGTGTACTTCAGGCTGATCACCCAGGCTGGCCTCAAGCTTGCAGCAACCCTCCTGCCTCAGCCTCCCAAGTGCTAGGATTACAGGTGTGTGCCACCACGCCTAGCTGAAGTCTTTCTTAAGGGCATTAAAACTCCCCCAGGGAAGGCATTCATGAGTAGACCTGACCTAAAGATAGAATTTAGTGTAGACCCATTTCATAGAAGATTCTGCTTTTAGTCAAATAAGGGAAGCCAGGAGAAAGGTTCTTCCTGCCTGTATTGATTCACAGTTTCATTCAGCTGACAGGAATCCTGAGGTTAAAGTGGCATATTTCGGGGTAATATATCCCAATACTATAAAGGAGGTGAAAAGCAGACGTGTTCCACCAATTCCTAAAGATAAAGATACAAGGAATATAATATAAATGAGGTAATGTTTTTAAAGTATAAGTCTTTATACAAACTACAATGATCACTATTAAATTTCCACCTTACTCAAATGATGAAATCTCTAAATTTATAATTGTCATTAGATCAATTCTCTACCTTCATAATATAGCATTTGATATCATTTCTAGAAATCTTATAATGTTTTTCCTAGGTTACATGTTTGTTTGCTTGTTTTTATTCAGTCATTTATTTATTGTTTTTTGTTTGTTTGTTTTGGTACCAGGGATCGAACTTGGGTCCTTGCACTTGTGCAGCAGGCAGCGAAACCACTGAGCTAAATTCCTGGCCCTCTTCATTTACTTTTGATATTTTTGAGACAGAGTCTTGCTGTGTAGTTCAGACTGAGCTTGAACTCACTATGTAGCCCAGGATGGCCTCGAACTTTCGGGGATCCTCCTGCCTCAGCCTCTTGAGGGCTGGGGTTACAGGTGTGCATTTCCACTTCCTGCTGTTTGCTTGTTTTTAAAGTCAGTAAACTAGCTGGTTTAGTCTTTAGAGGTCCCTAAACTTTTTGTACCTCCATTTTCTCAAGGACAGTTTTTAAATACAGGTGTATTTAAGGGTTTCTTCATTTTTTCTGAAATTCTCAACCCAACCCCAATACAGTTTCCAAAGTTTTTCTCATTAATCACAGTAGGTAATTTTATGAAGTCACCTGGGGCTTTTTTCTGAAAATTTTCCTGGTTTTGTCTTTACAGGAAGAACAGCAAGTTACTAGGAAAATCCTAAGAAATATTTTGAATAAAGTGCTTTATGTTGAATAAGTTCAGGAAATTTATCGAAATTTCCCCAAAGGGAATTTTTTTTAACCAACAAAAAAGGGGGGAAAATATCCTTAGAGAGAATTCAGATGGTGCTAATATCCAAATGGGCTGAATTGAATCTTTCTTTTTCAGTTTTTTAAATAAAAATGTATTTCATGTTTTAGTTTCGGGGCTTAATTCACACCTGACAAACACCGGGGTTCCGCCCACATCCTCACCGAAATCCTCTGCCCTAAGGACTCTATCTTCATATTTTCGTTGACGATTTTTTATAATGAGCAAAATACGTGAGTATAGGTAATCTCCTCCCAGTTCCTCCTTAGGCTCTCATTATCAATATTGAAAGCTTCCAAAGGTCACCCGGGGTTTGCACCTTCTCCAACACTGCTTGTCAGGAAATACCCCTGGCCCTCGGTGGGTAGAGAAAGTGAGTAATTTATAGGTGATTCATCCAGGACAGCTGGGGGTGGGCGGATTCTCACTCCCGGGTCCTTGGCTTGACTCTTCGACTCTAACCAATTAGTGTGTGTGTGGACGATCCAGATTTCTGGGTCAGGGGCTGCTAATAATGAACGCGGGCACAGGCGGGACCTGGGTCCTAGAACCCGGGTGCTCGATCCTGCATGAAACTGACTTGAAATTGACAGTGGAGGCCCCGCCCCCACTTCCGCCCCGCCTCCCCCGGAGCCGGGCCCCCGCACATCCGCCTCGTTTACTTTCATATATAACTGGGAGCTACCCATAATGCCTTTGTCAAAAAATGACATGCAAAACAGCTTGGTGATTAACATACTCCTCACCATTAGTACTTAAGAGAGAAATTTTGTTTCATCTTCATTGTGTTGAATCTGGAAAATTTGCCCGTCTTATTTTCCACAGTGGCGGCATGCGCCATAAAAAGTCTCCTTACTTAAAAAAGATTCTGAATACGAACTATAAATAAGCAGAGACTCCCTCATAATTTCAGTTGGTCCGAAGGTTGTGGGTTATTGTTAAACTGATTAACATTGTCTCCCCCCACACCCATACTTGACTAACTGTGTGTTTTGTCCTCTGGCAGAATTCACATAAGTTAGCTGCAACCCTTGGCCGCAGGCATTTTTCTTAGTCAAATTAACTTTCCAGCAATATTTATGTATTATCCTTCAAAGTGCTTGGGGAAAAAAACATGCAAAAGGAACAATTGTGTTATAATTAGTTCTGAGCTGATTAAAGTGTATTCAGTTTTTACAAAAATTTATCAAGATAATTTGCCGTTAAATAGCAATGCATTTCTCAAAAATCCGGAGGAAGAGAAATGAATTGAAAAAGCTTCCTTTCAAGTATACATAGCATGATTTCATGTAGTTGTGTGGGCTTGTTTATTTGTACATGGATAGAAAAATCTGAAGGAAGCCTGGTGTGCTGGTGCATGCCTCTAATCCCAGCACTCAGGACAGTGAGGCAGAAGGATCTGCCAGTTCAAGGCCACCTTAGGCTACACAATGAGTCCAAGACCAGCATAAACTACATAGCCAGACCTTGTCTAAAACAAACAAACAACAACAAAAAAACTTTGAAGAATGATCCACCAAATTATAAACACTGTTTGCATAACTTTGGGGAGTGGCATTTCAGGGGTGAAGGAATCATTCGGTATAAAAGAAAAAATATAAAAAATGTGTTAAGATGAACTTCATAATTGTGTAGATATCTTCAGATAATTACATTTTTTGTATAAGCTTTTTTTGGTTTGGTTTGGGTTTTTTTGAGACAGGGTCTTCCTGTGTAGTTCAGGCTGGCCTTGAACTCACTGTGTAGCCCAGGGTGGCCTCTAACTCACAGTGATCCATCCTCCTGCCTCAGCCTCTCAACTGCTCAAAGGGTTGCATCACCACACCAGGCTGCATAAGTTTATTTGTCTCACATCTAAAATATACAGGTTCCAAAAAAAATTATATAGATATATAGATATATATTCCCAGACCAGGCTCAACCTCCAGCTCACAAGCAGGTCGGGAAGGAGGCGACTGTTAGTGGCTGCCTTGTGACAGGGCTCCCTGGCTCCTTGTCGTCCTGGCTTTCAGTCTGCAGCTGTCAGGCAGGAGCTGTGTCTGTGGTTCAGTTCCTGCAGAGTTTATACTCAGTTTTAATCAACAGAGCAAATCTCATTAGAAAATAAATGTGGCTTCATTGTGTAGAAATATGCACCCTCTATGGTAGATTTACTCAAAAAGAAAAATTTTAAACCTAGAAAAACTTCAAAGGAGAGCCTTCCAGCCTTTTATTTTTCTTCAATAGTTCAATAGCAGGAATTGAACCCAGGGCCTTCATTCGCACTAAGCCACAATCCCAGGTCTTTTTTTTAAATTTTGAGACAGGGTCTCACGTAGTTGCTAGTAACCCATGCAGGGGTCAAACTTGCAGTCTTCCTGCCTTAGCTTCCCAGAGTACTTGGATTACAACCTTGCTCCACCATGCCCAGCTTGAACTCTTAACAGCTATACTCTGAATCTAAAAAAAAAATTTTTTTAATCAGGGGTGAACGCGAACGCAGTCCCCTACTACAACAGATTACGCAGTCAAGTTTCCTGTATTTGGGGAAATCCCAGAGGTCAGCACATCAGAAGTGTGATGGATAAGCCTGGTCCTGGGAAAACCACCTTTGTGATCATGGTATCTCCCCTGCCAGGTAAGCATTGAATTTAAAAATATTGAGATACAGGGCCGGGGATTTAGCTCAGTGGTGCTGTGGCTGCATGGCAAATGCAAGGTCCTGAGTTAGATTCCTGGTACCAGGAGAAAAAAAAATTGAGATACAAAATCTCCAAATTCTACAATGGCTGGTTTTCTAGAAACATTCCAATACTACAGTGTTGTTCCATGTTATGAAATGACAGACCCCTCAGGTTCTGTTTCCAAGCCCAAAACATCCCTGGGAGATGAGGCTACTCTGTGTGTGTGTGTGTGTGTGTGTGTGTGTGTGTGTGTGTGTGTGTGTGTTGGGGGGGATATCTGGTTGAAATGGGTGCTGTCCTGGACCTTGTCATTTCAGGGAATTCTCCCATGCCCTGCGACCTGGTGTTTCTCATCCATTCCCTTGTGTAGTCCCCTGTCCTTGAGTGAGACCTCAACATACAACTCCTTTCCAAGGATTAGAATAAGGCCGAAATGAAGTCTCTGTCTCCTTTGCTCTGGGGAAAACCCCTTGCTGTGGTGTCAAATGGGGACACAAGGGACAGCAGCCCAAGGATCTGTCCTCTAGCCCGCCTGATGACCACAGCCCAGCCGGCACCTTCCTGGAGGCCTCTGGAGTCCCCTGCCCCGCGCAGGCGCCAGCGGACCCTGTCCAGACCCCTGCCCCATGGTGACACTGTCTGAAGTTGCTAACTGTTGGGTTCCTTGGCAGGGGAGCAACCTTTCACCAGCACTCTACTGAACAGGGCTGTCCTCTAAGCACACTTGGATCGCTGCTGTTCTGAACGGCTCTGCTCTGCTTCCAGAGCCACACCAGAAAACAGGCCCGGGCCTTTCACCCCCTCATTTCAGCCAGCAATGTATCTGGCAGCCATGCCCATCAACTCCAGCATCTTTGGATGGGCTGTGGGCTGCTGGAGAAAGCAATTTGGCCACCAAAGAAGGAAGGTTGACTGCCGCAACATTCTGATAGTAGCGAGCACCTGCGGTCTGGATATTCAGAACGTTGAGGCTGAGGCAGGAGTGATAAAGAAGATACGGCGTGGCAAAGCTGGCTGGGGAAATGAGAGAGACCTGTCAATCACAAGGTCCCAGGACAGCACCAAATAATTCTCAGAACCCTGTATGTGGAACTTCTCTCAGGCTCCCACAAGATGTGGACAGCGTAAAAGAAGATCAGATGCCAAGGGAGCCCACCATCCTGACTTCCCACGGTAACCCAGTTGCGTTTCCCAGATGCAGCATGTACCTTTACTTTTCCTTTTATCTTCTTTTTCTCTTGTTCTACCCAAGTTTGCTCTACAGAGCTGGTTTCTCCTATACCCCTTCACCTTGCACTTTTCTTTTTTTCTGAAACAGTCTCACTATGTAGTTCAGGCTGGCGTTGAACTCACTATCTAGAACAGGCTGGTCTCAAACTCCAGGCACTCCTCCTGCCTCAGCCTCCTGAGTACTGTGAATACAGGCTAGTGCCTCCACACCCAGCCACCTGTACTTTTCAAATAAACTTTTGGCACTGTTTTTTGTTTGTTTGTTTGTTTGTGGCAGCAGGGATTGAACTTGGGACTGTGCACTTGCAAGGCAGGCGGCGGAACCACCAGCCTTGGCACTGTTTTTGGCTTGGCTTGTCCAATTATTTGTTCAAGGCAAGAAGGGCCTGGAATACTTTTGATTGGTAAGCCATTCCTAAAGAAACTACCCTATAACAAGAGGATGACTGCAAGTTAGAGCCAACCTGGGCTACACAGTGAGTTCAAGCCAGCCTAGACTACATAGCAGGACCCCATCAGAAAGAAGGAAGAAAGAAAAGGAAAGGAAGAAGGAATGAAGTTACCTGAATACCTCCTAAATTATTTTCTTTAAAATAATATACTGAAGGTAGGATAAAATTATGAAATGATAAATTGATTTAAGGAATTAAAAATATCCTTTCTATGTAATATTTTACAACAATTATATTACAAATATTGTCTTGTTATTTTTCTTTTCATACTACAAGGGATTGAACTCTTACACATGCCAGAGAAACATTCCACCACCAATCTCCATTCCCTATCCTGTTTTTTGTTTTGTTTTTTGGGTTTGTTTTGGTTTTGGCTTTTGAGACAAGGTCTTACTCTGTAGCCCAGGGTGGCCTTGAACATCCCTCAATCCATGGCCTCGGCCTCCCGAATGCTAGGATTACAGATGTGTACCACCACAGCTGGCATGGATGTTCTTGAGTACAGGAAAAGTATGCTCTACAGTTTGGGTGCTGTGGGAGTCTTGATGTAAAGGTGACAGATATAGCAGAGAAGTGCTGAGGACAGTTTATGTATTAAAACCAAAAGACACTTCTCAGACAAAGGACTAGAGATGGCAAGTAAATATATGAAAAAATGTTCAACATCACTGGTCATTCAAGAGATGTAAAGTTAAAACAACGCTGAGATTCCATCTCACTCCAGAAAAAATGGCTGCTATCAAGAAATCAACCAGAGCACAGAGGAGGAGGCTTCCAGGCCACTGGAGCCCTCCAGGCCGACCTACCACCACTCCCAGTACAGAGGAGGTGAGCTGCAAGGGCACCAGCACCATCCCCCCATACCTGCCCCACCTCTGTGAAATGAGAAGACAGGTAAACAAACCTCAAAACACAGACTGCCAGATCACCTACAACAACCCCAAAGGGAAACAAGATGGAACAGTCTAATACTCAACCACCTGGACTCCCTGAACTGGCAACAAAAGAGGATCTGGAAAAAATGAAATCAGAAATAATTTCTCAGTTAACAGCAGAGATTGTGCCCATAGTGCAAGACATGATTAATAAATCTAGTAGAGAGGAGCTGAAAAACATGATGGAATCCCAAC
>NW_004624800.1:6690876-6763997 GCF_000247695.1 Heterocephalus glaber | reverse complement strand
TATGAGAAAATGAAAAACTGGAAACAAAGTCTTTGTAAATAGGGAGGGATGGAGGGGTTGAAGGGAGGGCAGGGGAAGGGGGGAAAATACAATTATGTAAAGGTGCAAATTTCCAGTGATGAATGACACTATATTGTATACCTAAAATGCAACAATAAAATAAAGTGTACCGTTCCATGACAAAAAAAAAAAAAATCAACCAACAACAAATGCTGGAAAAAAAAATGCTGGAGGGGCCATGGGGAAAAAGGAACTCTTCTTCACTACAGGTGGGAGTGTGAACTCGTGTAACCACTGTTGACATCAGTGTGGAGATTTCTCAACAAATTAAAACTAGAAGTTCCATTTGGAACTTGGAAACAGCCCAAATGTCCATCAACAGACAAGTGGTTAAAGAAGATGTGGGTTTTTAAAAATACAATGGAGTACTACTCTGCCATAAAGAAGGATGAGCTTCAGACATTTATAGCTTAATGGGTGGACCTTGAGATTATACTCTTAAGTGAAATAAATCAGACACATATGTTTAAATACCATATGTTTAAATTTCTCTGGTGTGAGTAACTGAACGTGGAAATAAGAACAGATGTATAATGGATGTTGGGAAATGGGAAGAAAGTGTTCAAATGGGAAGGGGAACAAGGGAGAAAGGAAGGGACAAGGAAAAAGTGAAAATAGAGGGGAAAAAATGGAAATAAAGCTTTTGTACATGAGGAAGGGAGGGGCCGTGGGGTGGGGAATGGGATTTTTTAAAAAGCCTCTTTCCTGCCTTGCCGTGGAGTGAATATTTATGTCCGCCCTCTAAAACTTCACTCTGTTGTTTTGTCTTGTTGAGACAGAGTCTCACTATGTGGCCCTGTCTGGCCTCGCACTCATGGCAGTCCTCCTGCCTCAGCCTCCCCACGCCTGGAATTACAGATGTGTTGAGGCTTAACTATCACATGGTTTCTCTTACATGAGAAATGCAAAATATAAATAAATGAAAGAGCAAAATAAAAGACACAGGCTACAGAGAGACAGATCTTTTGCAAAAAGGGAAGGGGACAGAGAAAGGGAGGGAGAGGAGGGGAAGGGAAGTAAAAGAATGAAGGTTCCTTATGTACATGGACCAACTCCCCACCATGAATGTCATCATTATGTACTACAAACATGTGCTAAGAAAATGAAAAATGAAAATTTTTTGTATGTTGATGAGCCAGCCCCAGGAAAGGGGCAATAGGTTTGGGCACAAAGCAAAAAAAACCAAGAACAGAGTAGAAGTGAGAATTTGTTTATTTATTTTTTCGTTCTTTTATTGGTACATTTTAGGTATACAATTTGTTTACATTTATCACTGGGTGTTTGTACCTGTACATGATGTATCTTGGTTCTTATTTTTTTCCCCATTACCTGTGCACCCTTCACCCCCTCCACCCTTCCCTATTTGCATAGATTTCATTTCCATTTTTTTTTCTTTTCTCATAGTTTTTCCTTTCCCTCTTTTCCTTTCTCCTTCCTCTCCCTTCACTCCTTCGTCTTTGGACCTTTTTTCCTATTTCAAATTATCAATTATTCATTTTAATCATTTTAGCCCTTGTTTACACTATCAGTTTCTCACACTAGATAAACTATTCAGTATTTACACATGTGTGTCCTATTTATTTCACTTAAGAGTATGGCCTCAATATGCATCCACTTAGCTATAAATGACTCTAGTTTTTCGTTCTTTATGGCTGAGTAGTACTCCATTTTATTAAAAAACTCACATTTTCTTTATCTAGTTTCCAGTTGATGGGCACTTGGGCTGCTTCCAAGCTTTAGCTATTACAAACTGTGCCGCTATGAACATGGGTGCACATATATCACTGTGGTATGATTCTTTTAATTCTTTTGGGAAGATACCTGGTAAGGGAATAGCTGGGTCAAATGGGACCTCTAGTTCTAGTTCTTTGAGGTATCTCCATACTGATTTCCACAGTGGTTGCACCTGTCTGCACTCCCACCCCAATGGAGAAGGGTTCCTTTCTCCCCACAACCCCACCAGCATTTGTTATTTGTTGATTCCTTGATAGCAGCCATTCTTTCTGGGGTGAGGTGGAATCTCAGTGTTGTTTTCATCTGCATCTCTCAAATGACCAGTGATGTTGCACATTTTTTCATATATTTGTTTGCTGCTTTTAGTTCTTTGTCTGAGAAATGTCTGTTCATTTCAGATGCCCATTTTTGAATTGGGTCTTTGAATTTGGGGGGTCTGATTTTTTTCAATTCTTTATATATTCTAGATAGTAGTCCTTTGTCTGAGGTACAGCTGCTAAAATCATTTTCCCATATTGTAGGTTGTCTGTGAGCACTGTTGGTGGTTTCTTTTGCAGTGCAGATGCTTTTTAATAAGATGAGATCCCAGTTGTTGATTCTTTCTGCTAGTTCCCATGCTGCTGAGGTTTTGTTCATGAAGTCTTTTCCTATGCCAATGTCTTCAAGAGTTCTACCTAACTTATCTTCCAGCAAGTTTAGTGTTTCTGTCTTAATATTTATATCTTTAATCCACCTCAATCTTAGTGTAGTGCATGGTGATAGGTATGGATCTACTTTTAATCTTTGGCAGGTTGAAATCCAGTTTATCCAACACCATTTATTAAATAGGCTATCTTTCCTCCAATGATGGTGGTTGGCTCCTTTGTCAAAGATGAGGTGGCTGAGCATGTCTGGAGTTGTTTTGGCATCTTCTAATCTATTCCACTGATCCTCAGGTCTGTTCCTTTGCCAGTACCATGCTGATTTTATCACAGTAGCTTTGTAGTGTAGTTTCAAGTTGGGGGTCGTAATACCCCCAGCCATGTCTCTGTTGCTTAGAATTGCTTTAGCTATTCTAGGTCTCTTCTGGTTCCAACTGAATTTTTGGATTATTTTCTCTAGTTCTGTGAAGTATATTGTTGGAATTTCAATTGGCATTGCATTGAATCTATATAGCAGTTTTGGAAGTGTGGCCATTTTCACTATATTGGTTCTTCTGGGTAGAAGTGAGAATTTAAAAAGCAAAGAAGTCCCTGCCGGCTTACCTGCCAAGCCCAGAGGCACAAAGCGCCCTTGTCTGGGCCGAATCTTTCATCACAGGCGGCGCCTCCTGCAGGAGGTTGGCCGCGCTGTCCTGGCCCCCAGGGTGGTTCAGCCACAAGGCAGCTCCTCCCCTCTCGTTGGACTACCCAGGCCAATTTCCCCGGTCCCCGTCCTGAGCCATCCCTGCCTGGGAATAACCAGCACCATCTTCAGCAACTCAGGTTGGAGCCGGGCGTGGTGGTGCACGCCTGTAATCCCAGCATTGGGGCGGCCTAGGCAGGGGGGCAGTGAGTGCGAGGCTAGCCTGGGCTACATAAGTAGTGAGGCCTTGTCTCCAAAACAAATAATAACCGAAACCAAAATCAAACCCAGGTTCCCCAAGAGGAGGCTGCATGAACTTGAAAGGAATAGTGGGAAAATGTTTAAATTTGCTACTTTCCTTTCCCAAATTGGAAAGCAAGTTGAAGAGCCCCGCAGCCCCACTTTGCAGAAGGGACAGGCTCCCGGTTGCTGAAAGTCCATCTTTCAGGTTCATTTCGGATCTAGGTATTTTTACTTTTGTGTTTGCTTTCTTTTTGTGTTGCTGGGGATTGAAAGGGGGATAGGAAAATGGGAATCCACAAAATAACTATTCCCGGGCTCTCCGACTAAAGCGTTTGAAGCGGGCCAGAACTGGAGCGTCTGTGTATTGCTGCCACCTGCCGGCGCTTTGTGTGTTCCTGCCAGCAAGGCGTTTGCAGATCACACACAGGAAGACCGTAAAAACATTTTAAAAAAATTTTAAAAAGGAAAACAAAGTTAACTTTTTTGGTATTAAATGTTTAAAATTTCTATTGCTGAACATTTGGCACAAGTATGTTCGTTTTTGTGTGTGCCTGATTCATGACTGTTTTATGATACGTGTGACAGACCCCAGGCTTCCGTTTGGTAATTTGTTTCTATTTCCCATGATGCAACTACATTATTTTGAATATTAGTTCCTGTTAAGCTATTTAAAATCCAAAGAAAGGAATCAGGCAATGGATTGCTTTTGTAACATTATATTGTAGGCGTCATAGAACCTTAAGCCTTCCTACAAATCATAAAAAGAACTCATCCTAAGTTATTGAGAATAGCTATTTTGGTCCTTTATATACTGAAAGTGAAAAACTCCTCGCTGGCTGGTCCGATGGTAGTGGGTTATCAGAACTTATTAACATTAGTGTCACTAAAGTTGGTATACAACCCCCCACTACTAAATTTGACTGGCTTTTTACCATTTCACGTTGTGTTCAGCTAGAAAACTAAGGGAAAAAAACTTCAGAAAAAATAAAATTCACTATAGGGGCAAACATTCTTATATAGGTACATGCTGATATTCTGAGCTTTAGTAACAACTGCTTCAAAAAAAAACCAGTGAGGTTCCCCAGATTTGACCCTTCCCTTTGTTACCTGCCTGGTTGTGGGAAGGGAGGAGCAGTTTTAGGGCTCCTCTCCTTGCTGTCAAGGTCTTTTCAGTACACAGTTCACCATCCTGGATCCTCTTATAACGGCACATGTACATAATACAACTTGTTTCATTTTTTTTTTTCGGTACCGGGGATCGAACTCGGAACCTTGAGCTTGAGAGGCAGGCGGCGGAACCACTGAGCTAAATCCCGACCCTGTGTATGTGTGTGTGTGGGGTCTTTTCTAATTCTCAGCTGGGTAGTCTTGTCAATGGCCTTTTGCCAGTGACCTCTTCTTGCAAGTAGTTTCTCCTATAGCCCAAGTGCATTCTCTTTGTAGGCAGTTTAGGGCTGAGAGCTATGGGGCAGGGGAAATAGAAAACTTCTCGAGTTCTGCTATATTTGTTTCGGTTTAAATCAGTAATGATAGGGAAAAGAAAAAAGCCACAATCCTCTTTTCCTGGAAAATGAGACTGGCCATTCAGGTGAAGTAAAGAGAATAGCAAGGGTGACACTGCTCTCCAAAGCTCCTGATTAAGTATAAAAAATATTTACAGTCTATATTTTCTCTTTTCCTTATGGGGATGGAACCCGGGCTTAGTGCTGACCTGGAACTGGCAGTGAGACTCCTGCCTCACCCTCTCTAGGACTGGGATCACAGGTGCGCACCACCATGCCCAGCCCCGCATTTTCTGTTTTCTTTTGAGACAGGGTCTTGCTCAGTTACTAAATTTTCAGCACTGAGCTTGAAATTGCCATCCTCCTCCCTCAAGCTTCCGAGAGTGCTGGGATTACAAGCATATACCACCATGGCCAGTTTATATTTTTCATTTTCTTTTTTTTCCTGAGTCACTGAAACACAAAACCCTGGAAATTCCCCATTAGATGATCTCTAGTCCAAACTACACCATGATTTCAACTAATAAGACATGGTCATGGGGAGTGAAGAATTGAAGCAAATACCCAGATCATATGGACTATAAACATCGAAGAGCATTGCCTTGGCTGCCCGAGTGTAGCCACCGCTGTGGATGAGCCTGGACTACATATCGAGAACCTGTCTCAAAAAAAAAGGGAAAATGAAGACAGAGAATTAATTCAGAAAATATGGCCAGGCTGGGCAATGGGGCATAGCAAACCCGGAAAGGCTAGAGCCATAGCAGGACTGGATTTTGGCTGAAGCAAAGCTGACATCCTCCAGTACCCCATGTCTACCGCGCATTGTAAAAGCCTGAAATATTTGAAAGGTGCCAAGGGTGACTATAAAAGGAACTTACTGGCCGGGATTTAGCTTAGTGGCACCATGCCTGCCTCGTAAGCTCAAGGTCCTGAGTTCGATCCCCAGTACCAAAATAAATAAAAAATAAAATAAAATGAAAGGAACTCACCAACCAAACACAATCTGACCTTGAAGCCAGCTGGACAGGGGATCTAGCCATTCTGGATTAGATGGACAGTGAGGCTCAAATTTCCTGACCTTGGTCTGCAGGGCAGGCAGAGAGGGCTCCATACCATATAAAGAAAAGACCTAAAAGACCAGATGCCGTGGAAATCACCCAAATACACATCACCTGGTGAAAGGGTAAACAAAACAAGGGGAATTCCACAGCAGAATATTATTTGGCTATAAAGAGCCATGAGGAGGCTGAGGCAGGAGAATTGCTGTGAGTTTGAGTCCAGCCTGGGCTACATAGTGAGTCCAAGGCCAGCCTGAACTACACAGTGAGACCCTGTCTCAAAAAAAAAAAAAAAAAAAGAATTTCACTTTGGAATATTCCCCACTCATCCAGAGTACCTGTCTGTCCTCTCTCTCTCCTCTTCCATACCTTCAAATAAATCATCTTCTTTTATTAAAAAAAAAAAAAAGGAAGGCCTGGGGATTTAACTCAGTGGTTTAGCTGCCTGCTGCACAGCCTGCTGCACAAGCGCAAGGACCTGAGTTCGATCCCCAGTACAAAAAAAAAAAAAAGAAGACAAACTCCAGCACAAAACTATCAGTAAGAAATAATAGATTTGATTTCTTTCTGATTACAAAAACAAGTAGAAAGATTTTTTTAAAAGATAATGCAGATCCTAAGCAAGCATATTACCACCGAGCTGTAACTCCAACCTCCCTCTTTTAAAAATATTTTTGAGGCAGAGTCTCATTTAGCAGAAAAACAAAACAAAACAAAAAAATGCACTACCCTACTCGATGCATTCAGCGTTTTCTTCCGTGGCTCTCTCTTTGCACATTTTTGCTTTTACTTTTTTATATTTATTTCTTTTTTTAGACAGGGTCTCACTTTGTAGTTCAGGCTGGGCTTGAACTCACTATGGAGCCTAGGCTGGCCTCAAACTCTTGGTGATCCTCCTGCCTCAGCCTCTTGAGTTCTGGGATTACACACATCTGCCACAACTCCTGGTGCTTGGCTTTACTCTAACTGAAGGATGGATTTCAGTTCTTCCTGTAAGAGTTTAGAAGATGCCTCTTGTCCTCCCAGGCACCACTGACATCCATAATTTAAGAATATAATTTAAAGACAGAAGATTGGTATCAATACTGCCCACACTCCAGATAGCTGGCCTTATGAGGAAGCCTGTTTTCCAACCAGGACCCCCAAGAACAAGCTTTAGGGTCTTTGCCTCTGGTTGAAACTCTAAGCCAATCCCGAATTCTGGGTGCCTCAGTTTCTCAACCACAAAAGGACTACTTGGGTGACACTTAGTCATAAATCCCTTTACAAGAAAGTGGCAAAATGCAGGTCAACTCTGAGCAAGCCAGGTTTCTCTTTAAGGCAAAAATGAAGTGGGGGAGGGGTACACGTCTGTAACCCCAGGCCTCAGGAAGCTGGGGCAGGAGGAGGATGGCAGTTTTGAGGCCATCCCGTACTACTTAGCAAGACACTGTCTCAAAATAAAAAAATAAATAAAAAGGGCTGAGGATGTGGCTCAGTGTGAGGCCCTGGGTTCAATCCCTGGTACTGGGGCCTGTGGGGTGGGTGTGGGGGATGAACTTTTTATTTGAACTGCTCAGATTCAC
The DNA here is from genome assembly GCF_000247695.1 of Heterocephalus glaber. Next base: position 6,756,512 of record NW_004624800.1, on the reverse strand, counting down.
AGAATTCCCGAGACAGCACCCTGCAGAGGGCCCACAGGACTCCGCTCCTGGGCTCTTCGCTAACAACTTAGAGGAGCAGGACGACTTTGTCACAGTTAATGAACCAGCTCCGACAGTCATCAATTAACTGAAATCCCGTGTGCCCCTGAGGCCTTCTCGCTCTTCCAAGCCCTGCCCGGGGTGGCACATCACCTCTGCTCCTCCCGCCCAAAAGGGCCCTCCTGGGCCTAGGGCCGCTCCTAAATCTCTGTCCCAACCCCCCCCCCCCCTTCTTTCTTTTTCTTTTTCCCTTCTGTATGGGGAACTGAACCCAGGGCCTTCACTGAGCTGGAGCTGCATGCCCAGCCCTTTTTATTATTTTTTCATTTTGAGACGTGGACTCGCTAAGTGGCCCAGACTGGGCTTCAACTTGCCATCCTTCTCCTGCAGCCTCCTAGTGTGCTGGGGTTACAGACACCACCGGCTTGGCTGCTATTTAGCCTCTCATTTTGCTCTCCTCGGTGGCCCGACTCGGTGCTGTCCCAGAACACCCGCCTCTGCGGACACCACGCCCACTCTGCCGCCCCACAGTCTCCTGTGAGCCGTCTCAGTCCCCTCCCCCGCGCGCGCTGTCTGCATCACATCTGGTCCAAACATCCACGTGAAGCAAGAACTCGGCCCGGGCAATCGCTGAAGCCGGACAGATGCGCAGTCCCTGTGCCCTCAGGTGAGAAGGCGGCAGCTGCCAGGACGTTTTTATTGTCCTGCTCCGGGTTGCGACGCAGGGGCCGCACTCACCGCCTCACCACCTGAGTCCACTCATCGCGCGATTATCCACCGGGTCAGGACACCAGAGGCCGGGCAAGCGTCACGAAGGCTAAATTTGATCCCGGGCGATGTTCTAATCGCCGTGTCTGAATGTTTAACGTGAACTCATAGAAAGAGTAGTTTCCTGCTGTAATCATGGGTTTCTTCTGTTGGACAGGAGTTCGCAGGCTGCAAGCAAACCAGCATTCTCTCCGGGTAGCAGCACTGAGGATCACGAGGTGAATTAATACACCTCACTCTTTCCGTATTAGAATATAGTAGATTCTAATTATTATATTGCAGTCCTTGCGCTTGCGGGACAGGCGGCGGAACCGCTGAGCTAAATCCCCGGCCCTAATTATTATATTGCATATTATATAAAACAGTCTATAAAATGATTTATAAATATAATATAATATATTTATATATTATATAATATAATTATTTATAAATAACAAATGTAAACATAACCATAATACAAATACATAAGTAAATATATATCACAGAGAAGGCATATTTTATACATATTATATTTTATATCATGTATTGAATAATATTCACTATTACATTATATATTATGTATTATACATTCTTATCAAAATATACATACGCCTGTGTTTGGGCGTGGTGGCACTCTCCTCTAATCCCAGCACTCTGAGAGGCTGAGGTAGGAGGATGCCAATTCAAGGCCGGCCTTCATAGTGAGACTCTGTCTCAATAACAAAATAATAAATAAAAATAGAATTTTACCATCTGATGCAGCAATCCATTTCTAGGTGTACACTTAAAAACTTGAAAGCAGGTATATGTACACCAGTATTCATTGCAACCCAATTCCGAAAGCCTTCTACCCTTTGGTAGAAGACACCAAGTGTCCTTTGGCAGATGAATAGATAAATGAAATGTGCTGAGTCCATAGGATCGAATGAAGGAAATACACATTCTGCAACAGGGGAAAAAGACATTGTAGGGGTTCCGCCGCCTACCTCGAAAGCACAAGGACCAGGGTTCGATTCCAGGTTCCACAAAAAAAGAAAAAGAAAAGGACATTATGCTAAGTGAGCGGAACACAAAGGACAGATGCAGGGGACAGCGTGGTGCGGGCAGGAGAGCATGTGGAAGGAAATCTCTCAATCTTTCGATCAATCTTTGATGTGATACAACTGCTCTAAAATAGAGAAATTATAAAAACAACAACAGCAAAAACCTCCATAGGACAATTTTGTAGACAAGAAACAGAATGTGAGCTACTTTGTTTCTGTCAGTTGATGTGATCATTTGGAATTTTTAAAAAGGGTTTAAAAATTTAAAATTAAATTAATTTAAATGAATTTTAAAACTTTCAAAAATTGATTTAAGTTGGTTTAAAAATTAAAGTTAAATTTGCATTAAAATTTAAAATACAGAGTCTTTAAGATAGAGGCAGAGGAGCCTGCAAAATGTGACATTTTTCTTTGCAGTACCCAAATTTCCATGCATACATGAAATTGAAAAGAAAAACCTAAAATGACAATTTCGTCTTTTTTCAAATTGCTGTTCCTTGTTTTAAAACTAAAGGGCGAGCTCAAAAACCAAGGATTATGAATATGACACGAGTTTTATCGAACACTACTTTGTCTCATAGATGACCACGCAGCGACCCGCTGGTGGCTGGCAGGTGACAGGGTCCCCAAAGCTGTCCCAAGGCCACTGTCACTGCCAGATTCGGGCCTCCGGACCCCGCCCCAAGCGGTGGCACTGGCTTTTGCACGTGGGAAAGGTGGTAGTTGCGACACTGCCACAGGGGCCGGCCCCGAGGACAAAGGTCAGGAGACCTGTCCCACCCTAGGAGTCTGGCTGCCACTGTAGCGCGCCTTTTTCACATTGGGTCCTCTTCTAAAACGATATTGCTAATTCTGAGTTTTTCATTTAAACCTTTGGGGACAGAGGTTCCTTGCGTCCCTTTCTGCTTAGACAAAGTCTCCAGTGCTCTGCAGCCAAAACGGTTGATACGAAGAGGAGACAGTCCTGGGAGACATCAGGGTCGGGGACATTTTACTTTATTTTATGCTATTTTATTTTAAGAGCTGGGTGTGGGGAAGGCGCCCTGGTCGTTGCGCCCCCTGCCGGACGGCGTCGTCGCTGGCGCGTGTGTCATCAGGGAACTGGGCGATCGCGGTGGCATCTGTGTCTCCGGGGACCACTAGCTCAACAAGGCCAGGGAGCCCGTGTGCGCCCTCCTAAGGCGTTCCTGGTTCACCGGACGTCCTTATACTTCGGGTCTAAATCGAATCGCGTGGCTTCACTGCATGTCCGAAAATCCCCAGGACCCCCTTTTGGAGGGGGGGGGGAAACCTGGTGTTTTGCATGAAAATTACCCACAATGCTCTGAGAAGGGCTACCGGAGTTACAAAGGCTTTTTATTAACAATATTAGTATGCTTAGTGTTTTAATTTTAAAGGCGTATGCATATATGAGCTATATACTCATCTTTTAACACCCCCCGCCCCCCCCCCATGGGTAATTACCCTAACTGAAAAGTAAATGTATCTTTCGGTTCTTATATAGCCAGCAGCACAGACCTAAATCCTGGTTGGTCCGAGTGCAGTGGTGTTTACAACTAATTGATCACAACCAGTTACAGATTTCTTTGTTCCTTCTCCACTCCCACTGCTTCACTTGACTAGCCTTTTGCAGGATAAAAGGAAACGAAAAACAGCTTTATGTTTTTTTTATCTTCCAGGAGACAGCCAAGTACTAGGTCCTGTCTTCGCTGTTGGGCATCATGCCGTTGACACTGACTAGGAGTCGGTTAATGACCTTTTTTTTTTTTTAAAGTACATGGTCTTGGCTTTAAGAACTGGGTTCCTTAAACTTTTTTTTTTTTTTTTTTGTAAAACAAAGATTTTGGTACTGAAAAATATCACCTTTCTGTTCTGAAATGCTTGGCTTTTGCAAGTCAAAATGTTTTTGGCTTCTATCATTGCATATGGCGTGATAGCAGGATATACCATGCAACTTTTGGGGTGTAACTCTACTAAGACACTATTACTAGCTGAAAGTCAGATTTGACTGGTGCTTTGCCGTGAATGTGTTTTCCCCAAATTCATGTGTTGGAGACTTAATTCCTAATGCAACAGTGTTGGAAGCTGGTGCCTAGGAGGTGTTTAGGTCTTCAGCGCTTTGCCTTCACGAGTATTTTTTGTTTGTTTTTTCTTTTCTTGAGACAGGATCTCTTTATATTTACGCTGGTCTTGAACTTACTATGTAGTCCAAACTGGCCTAGAACTTGCAGCAATCCTCCTGCCTCAGCCTCCTGAATGCTGGGATTACAGGCATGTGCCACCACATCCAGCACGAATACACATTAATGCCACTATTAAATGGGTTTGCAGGAGCGAGTTCTCTCTCCTGCCATGTGGGGACAAAGAATTCACCCCCGTTTTATGCTTCCGCCTTCTGCCAAGTGAGGTTGAAGGATGGAAGCCCTTATTGAACGCTGGTGATTTCATCTTGGACTTCCCAGCTTTTAGAACCGTGAAAAAATTAACTTCTGCCAAATAAGTCTTAGGAAAGAACTAATCCTAAACTCTTCGTCCGTGTGTCTCATTTACCTACCTAGTCCTTCTTTTTTCTTGGTACCGGGGATCGAACTCGGGTCTTTGAGCTTTCGAGACAGGTGCCGGAACCACTGAGCTCAATCCCCTATCTAGTCCTTCTTATGTTTTAGTTTTTCTGAAACCGCGTGACAGCCAGCTTTCTCTCTGAGAAGGGTCACATCTCTACTTCTAAAACAAAATTGTCAACTCTGAAATGTCTCTTGATTTTGTCTGTTGAGTGTTTGTGAGTATTGTGGAGTATCAGTCTTTATCCTGATATTAAACCAATTTAAAAACCTTATGTAAAAAAAAAATTCCTTACAGTCACAAAGACCTTTCTTTTTCCTTCTTTTCACAAATAATTTTTAAATGAATGTAAAATTAAATAAAAGCCCTACTCTACTAAAAAGTGAGAGGAAAGCCCTACCCATCCCATGTCCTTGTTTTAATCTCTTGAGGCGCCCACTGTCTTTATCAATCATTGCCCTCTAGCATCTACACCCATATGTTTATTTTGGTCTGCGATGGGTTTCCCCAAATAGCCCCTAAAGGGAAAGGACTGTATAGCTGTTTCTTTTTCTGTATTCCCACCTCTTATTTTAATGATAGTTTGTTATTCATGATACACACTTTATTGCTACTTGATACACACTTTATGGCTATTTGATTTTCAAAATTTTAAATATAACAATACCTGACAACTTGGTAAAAGACTAGTCAAGTGCAGTAGTGAGAAGGGGGGAAAGAGTAGAACGAGGAGTTCAATCTGTAACTGACTGTGAACAATCAATTGAGATAACTCACTACCTTCGGACCAGCCGATGGAAACGGCTGCTGTTTAACCTAATTAAACCTCAAATAGCTTCTTCCTTTTATGTTAGGGTGATATTTAGGTTGTAATGCATCAGTGATAATATCAATGCTGTATGTTCTCCAAGAGCTGCTCAGAGCACCTATTTATCAATGGGTAGCAAAGATGTATTTAACAACAAGAATCCAGGCTGCTGATTCCCGCTGAGCACCCTGGGAAAGAGACATGCAAATTTAGCATCCCCTCACCCGGAGTCTCTTCGGTCTGTGTATCTTGATTGGCTCGGCCTCCAGAGGCCCGGGAGCGCTGCCCAACTGGCGCTGACTTTCTTTGTCTGGTTGCCGGGCGACCCTGGAGCTGGAGGAAGCTGAGCGCAGCAGAGGCAGAAGCATTCTGGACCTTCTGCCTCAGTCCAACGCAGCAGAGCTCCGTGTCCAGGAAGCTGACACTGCCCTACGCATGGAGGTGCCTAGATGGAGGTGCCCCCATGATCCCTGTCTCCTCCCTAAAGCCCAACGCATACAGAGCAAAACAAACAGCACCACCGCAGGATGAGGGGGCGTCTGAAGCACCCCCCAGGACTTCACCTCGACGGGGACAGAAGGCAGAAGAGGAAGGTCGGCAGCAGGCGGTGGCACCGATTCCTGTGAGAGGCCACAGAGGAAAGCTACGCGGAAAGGATGAGTTGGAGTGGATGGACCACTCCCGCGCCCTTGTGGACGGCCCCGTGGAGGAAGCTGAGAGGGAGCAAAGGGAGCTTTGGGTCATCTGCCAAGATCCGGCTCGCTGGACCCTTGGACTTGTGCACCTGGTCACCCACACAAGTCCTGTGGTGCAGTGAGGAAATATGCCACTGTGGATGACAGGAAGTTGCTCCCCTTCCCGTTTTGCAGTTGGGGATTGAACCCAGGACCTTTGCACTGAGCTACATTCCCTAGCCCCCAGCCCCAAAATGTTACAGGGTCTCAGTTACAAATTGCCCAGGCTGGGCTTGAACTTGCAATCCTCCTCCCTCAGCCTCCTTGGGTCCCTGGACTACAGGCATGCACCACTATGCCTGACTCAGTTGCTTCTTAATGTTGTGGTAAGCAGAAAACAGAAGTTTTGTTGAAAACCTGTCTTAAAGTATTAATCTATTTATCAATTTAAGGCAAAGAGAAGGGAATTTTTCCTGATTTTATCACCAAAATTCCCTCCACAAACTTCCAAAGTGCTTTATGAGATCTTTTTTCCCATCCCTGTGCCCGCTCTGCCCATGACATCCTCTGCCTCCTTCTGATTACAACTCACCCCTGCTGGGTCCTTTTTTTTGGTACCGGGGATCAAACTCAGGACCTTTCCCTTCAAGGCAGGTGGCAGAACCACCGAGCTAAATCCCCGGCCCATGCTGGGTCCTTTTTAGCCAGATCTACAGCCCCAACCAATCCAATCAGATCATTTGTCCTGGTAGGTGACAGTTAAGGGGTGTGGTCACTGCCACATTTCCTCAGCTTTCTCTGGAGTCCCTCAAGTCACCTTCTGGTTTTCTGAAGTCCCAGCCTTGGCATCCCTGGGTGGCCTGGCTGTGAGCAGGGCGCTGAACTCACTTGTGTGTCTGAGCTGTTCTAGGCCTTCTCATACTTTCCACCTCATATCACAGGGAAACAGACAAGAGGCCTCAAAACAGAAAAACCGAGGGAAATGATGTGTAAATTTGTACAACACCAGGTGTAGTGGCACACACTGGTAATCTCAGCACTTGGGAAGCTGAGGCAGGAGGATCACCACAAGTTCGAGGCCAGCCTGGGTTATACAGTGAGTTCAAGTCCAGCCTGAACGACATAGCAGGACTCTGTCCCAAGGGCCGGGGATTCAAAACCTGTAAAAGCAGCCCATTCTGGCTTCTCTGGAATCTGAATGGCCTGGCCTAGCCTCTTCCTTTTCTGGTTCTCCTCAGAACCCACCCTCCCATCTGTAAGGAGATCCCTTCCTCTGTCCCCAAATCTTTCTTCCTTACAAATAGAGCCTCCCTGATCAGAGGTGTGGACTGCAGGAGCCTGCTGGGTCCTGGACAGGCTCAAGGGACATTGAGCTCCTCCCAGCCTAGCCAGCCGTCAGGCATCTTTTCCTGAAAAGCCTCTCTGATCTCCTGTGGCACAATGTGTGGGATCAGAGGGACATCTGCAGGGCCATGTGACAGGTGGCACCTGGGAGCACCAAGAGTCCAGGGTGGCAGCACCAAGAGTCCAGGGTGGCAGCGGCAAAGGGGACAAGCAGAGCCTACATGGGCACTAAATCAAAGGGTGAGTAGTGTAGAAAAAGTTATTTTGAGCCAGGGATTTAGCTCAGTGGTTCTCCTGCCTGCCTCACAAGCACAAGGTCCTGAGTTCGATCCCCAGTACCAAAAAAAGAAAGCTATTTTGGTTTTGTTTGGGGGGGGGGTTGGTACCGGGGATTGAACTCGGGACCTTGCACTTGTGAGGCAGGTGGTGGAACCACTAAGCTAAATCCCCAGCCCCAAAAAAAGCTATTTTGAAAAACCACATTCAGGTAATTTTCATTTCACTATATTGTTATCATTGTTCTTTCTTTCTTTCTTTCTTTCTTTCTTTCTTTCTTTCTTTCTTTCTTTCTTTCTTTCTTTCTTTCTTTTTCTTTTTTTGCTTCCAACTGAGTTAGTCTTTTTATTCTTTTGGTAACTCTTCCAGGGTTAACTACTTCCACTATAGGTGATGAAATATATAAGGCTCCACTTCAAATGTTGGCACTGCTATGAGCATGGTCTTTTCCCCTTCACTGTAACTCAGAATTAAAACTCTGATTCTTGTCTTATATTTCAGTCCCAGTAGTTTCCACTGCAAAAGTTATCTGAACAGTCTTGTGCTTTCTGGACATGGTCTGTGATCAGCCTCTATCTTCTCCATGAACATTATGATGGATTTACTTTATACATGTAATAAACTAAGAGGCATTCTCTCAAATGAGTTTAAATGTACTTTATTTTTAGACAACCTACATGACATGTTTTTTTTCTTCCCTAAAAACAATCCCTCCACTCCAAATAAATCACGGTCAAAATAAATGAAGCGTTCAAGATGACATCAGTCCCATTTATCTAAAATCCTGGTGTCGTGTGGATGACAAGCAGCAGCCAGTTATGACAAGGGATAGATCCAAGGTAACCGCGAAATCCATTAACATTTTTCCATTTCTAAACCACCCTTAAAGAAAATCATAAATGGGGCCACACCATCCTCACGGTAGTCCAGAAGAGCAACCAGGCCATCTGGATTCATGCTTGGACCAATAAAGAACTGATAGCTTTTGAAATTAGCAAGGATGTGCTTGTTTTGTTCTGCAGCCCCTGTCATAAAAGGCTTTATTCTGTCTGGTCTTTGTTCTTCAAGTTTGCCTTTGACTGATTTCGTATAATCTTTGATGTACTCCTTGTAGACCTCTTTTGTGAAGCTGGTTTCCTGCAAGTGATGGTTCATGACAATATCCACACCAGTGACTACTGTGCTTTCGGTACCTTCGCCCTCCGGGCCTTCCGCGGAGGCATTTCCACCAATGAGCAAGTCATCAATGCTACCCTCTGTTCTACTGACCATCTTGCCCTCCACCTCCAGGCACAGCCCGCCCGCGATCTCCCGGATCTTGTAAATGTCGGAGAACATCTCATCGTGGCTGATGAGGTCCCGACAGATAATCATGATAGTGGCTGAAGGGAGACGCAGCCGCGCTAGTTTAGCAGGAGCCTGGAGCTCTGAGCCAGCGCATTGCAACCGGAGCAGCACACGGGGGGAGGGGGGAGCGGGCAGAAAAGAACATTGTTCGTTCTATTTCATCATCAGTTATTGTTAATCTCTTGCGTGCCTAATTTATCTTAATTTTTATTTTTCTTAGTCCATCTTTGCAGTACATAATGATGTGCATGATGCCTCTTAATTCTTGTTACACTCGCTTCCCCTCCGTGCCTAATTTATAAATTGAATGTTGTCATAGATACATACAGGAAAAAACATAGACTAAGGGTTTGGTGCTATCCATGGTGTCAGATGTTCCTCAGGGGTGGGAACCTAAACCCCACAGATTGAGGACAACTGTACTTGAAAGTGTCCCCAACAGTCCTAGCTGGTCCCAGTGTGGTGGCTTTAGGACTCGGTTTCTTAGCAACACTCTAATTCAATCTTGGGTGACTAAAAGGCAGTGATAACGAAGTGGTCTCATTTAAGGCCTAAAGTCCCTGTGAGGTATGCTACTCAGGCTTCAGAGGATGGGGAGGATTTGATCAGGACAGCCATTCAAAGAGGCTGAGGCAGGACAGTCACAAGTTTGAACCCAGCCTGGATGACTTAGCAAATTAGTGAGTCCCTGTCTCAAAATTCAAAATTTAGTACCGAGGGTTGAACTTGGGACCTTGCGTTTTCGAGGCAGGCACCGGAACCACTGAGCTAAATCTCCAGCCCAAAATTCAAAATTTAAAAAGGGCTGAGGATGCAGCTCAGTGCCAAGGCCCTGGCTTTAATCTCTAGTACTGTAAAAAAAAAATATGATTCCAGCATGCTATGAACCTAGGAGTCCATGCACATGACCCACTGCAGCCCAAATTCCAGTACCAGGCTGGCATCTGCAGCGTTTCTAAGGAAACTCCTCGATTGTTAGGCCTTGTTCCTCTCAGGGCACCCTCTTGCTGGTTTGTTTCTTGCTGATAACACGATCAGGAAAAGAAGGTAGGGGTTTGATTTAGAACTTTCTTTCTTGTTTTCTTTTTGGTACTGGGGATCAAACTCAGGTCCTTCCACTTTCGAGGCAGGCAGCAGAACCACTGAGCTAAATCCCTGGCCCGTCTTTCTTTCTTCCTTTCTTTCTCTTTCTTTCCTTTCTTTCTTTGCTCTCTCTCTCTCTCTCTCTCTCTCTCTCTCTCTCTTTCTTTGGTTTTTTGAACAGGGTCTGGGTATGCAGCCTTGGATTACAGGCATGCGCCATCATACCCAGCTGGATGGGCCCCTTAATGCCTTTTCTTTGGCCCTTTGGTGTTGATAAAACAATTTGAATTTTTTTGAGACAGGATAGTTTAGGCTGGCCTTGAACTCACTATGTAGCCCAGGCTGACCTCAAACTCCCAGCAATCCTCCTGCCTCAGCCTCCCAAGTACTGGGATTTACAGACATGTGCTACCACACCCAGTTAACATCAACCAATTTTTAAATGTCAAATCTAAACTGGGGGTGATGGCCCATGCCTGTAATTCCAGCATGTTAGGATGACAAGGTAGCAGGGTTACAAATTTGAGCCCAGCCTGGACAATTTAGGAACTTAGCAAGACCCTGTCTCAAAAAATAAAAATAAGGGCTGGGGATTTACCTCAGTGGTGCTGCACCTGCCTGGCAAGCACAAGGTCCTGAGTTTGATCCCTCGTTCCACACATACACAAAACAACCAAAATTAAAAATTTAAAAGCTGGGGGTGTAGCCCAGTGCAAAGGTCCTGGGTTCAATCTCTTGCTTCGAGTTTGAGGCCAGCCTGGACTACATAATAAATTCAAGGCCAGCCTGAACTGCATAGCAAGACCCTGACTCAAAACAAACAAAATTGAGCCTAATGTGGTGGCGCACACCTGTGATCCCAGCACTCTGGAGGCTGAGGCACAAGGATCACTGAGTTCAAGACCAGCCTGAACTATATGAGACCTTGTCTAAAAAGAAATTGATTTCACATAAAAATGCCTGATTCCTTTGGAAAAATCAGATTAGTGGCAACAAGCTCAAGTACCCACAGGAAACAGCACCCATTACAAAGTGGAACACAGGCACTTGGGTGGCCTGGTCACCTGCATTCCGCATCATCCCTTCCAGCACTTACCTGACCTGCCAGGTCCCTTGACCACTGGAGTTTTCAGCCTCGGACCTTGAAGGTCGCTAGTCTCCAACCGGCCTTAATGTGCTCTGCTTTCCAAGTGGGACACTTCTGTCACAGGCAAGGAGAGGGAGGATTCAAAGGTATGACAGTTTCCCACCTGAGTGGAGCATACTTTCATTTATGCATGTATGCATTTATTTTTTTCAGACAGGGTCCCACTCTGTTGTCCAGATTGGCCCTGAACTCACTATGTGGCCCATGCTGGCCTCAAATTTACAGCAATCCTCCTGCCTCAGCCTCCCAAGTGCTAGGATGACAGACCTGCACCACCACGCCTAGCAGACTTTTTTTTAATGTATCGCTCCAAAAGGATGGGTAGGGAGGGCTCCATTCCCACAGGATTCCTTCTTCAGGCCCAGCCAGCTCCTTCTAGAAAGACCTCTGGTCTGTCTTTATTTCCTAACAAGTGCTCCTTTGCCCCTCCCCCTGTATCTTGGTCATCTAAGATGGGGGCCTGTGGAGCTGCAAAACTGAGCTCTTGTTGTGCTGCACAGGGCCAGGGGAAAGGGAGACTGCAGAAATAGGTGGAGTGCTGAGCAGGTCCTCCGAGGATCTTCCACTCCTTCAAAGGTGTCCAGTGACTGCGTGCACCACCCTGGGTGGCCTCCTGCTGCTCTTTTTTTCCCAGCCCTGTCTGGCACAGTTGGCAATGATCTACTGATAACAAGACCGCTTCCCTTGTGTCCCATAGTATGGACTTTTGGCTCCAAAATTCCTGTGATTTGCTGATGGGAATCAAATCATCGCATGAAACGTGTCCTCTCAGGGTTTGATGGGACCTTTGGAAGTCACAGCTGTTGTTTGTTCTCCAGGGCTGCACACCACGCAGGCAGCAGGGTCAGGCTTGAACCCCTGCTGGTCCTCAGCCCTCCTCTGCTGCAGGTCACCAGATGGGCTGAGGGCTGGGGATGCAGACAGGGCAGCAGCACTTAGGAGTAGGGCGCATCACTGTGGGGACCTGGGGATTTTGGAACTCCTGCTGAGAAGCCAGTAAAGGTCTGGTCTGGAGGCCTCTTCAACAAAAGACCCATGTTTGGTTTTTTGGCTCCAGGATTTTCCAAGCCAAATTACCAAGCTCATCTTTTTTTGTTCTGGGGCTGGGGATCAAATCCAGGCCTCGTGCATGCTAGGCAAGCCCTCTACTGTAGGCTGCACTCCAGCCCCAGTCCCCACACAGCCCCTGCCCCCTTGGAGAAAGTCTTGGTAAACTGTCCAGCCTGGTTGGCCTTGAACTCCCATCCTCCTGCCTCAGCCTCTTGAGTAGCGCAGAATTCGATTTTCATGGAGCACTAATTAACCTTCCAGGGCTCTGCTGCCTTCCTCACCTTTCTGTTGCTGTATCTGAATACCACGGGCCGGGCCATTTGTGCAGAAAAGACCTCACTCCACTCATGGTTCTGAAGGCTGGGGTAAGAGCCTCTTGGTCAAGGGGACTCCACACAATCCTGAGGGGCCCAGGGCCAGTATAGAGAGGAGGGGTGACTTTAACAGAACTGGTCCTTAGTTCCCGCCCAATGCCAGTCACATCGATGGGCTGTGGGCTGGGGACAGAGCCAGAGCTAGCTGGACATGGTGCCACACACCTATTAATTTTTACCTACTCTGGAGGCTGAGGGAGGAGGATTGCCTCAAGTTCAAGGACAGTCTGAGCTATAAAGCCAGACCTTATCTCAAAAAAGAAAAAAAGGGGAGTGTTGCTCAGTACTGTAGCACCTGCCTAGCAGGTGAGAGGCCATGGGTTCAGTTCCCAGTTCCGCCAAAGAGCAAAGACAGGACCAAGCTACATTTTTTTTTTTTTTGTACCAGGGATCAAACTCAGAACCTTGAGCTTGCAAGGCAGGCAGTGCTACTGAGCTAAATCCCCCGCCCCTGGACCAAGCTACTTTTTGTAACAACCCTGCTCTTAGGATAACCCATTAACCCACTAACAGATCAACCCGTTCATGACACAGGGGCCTGATGGCACCAAAGCCTCTCAAGTCCCCACCACTTAGTCGCAATAGGGTTTAATTTCAACATGAGTTTTGTTGGGGACATTCGGACCACACCTGCCAGCACATCTTGGGAGATGCTGGTGCCTGGGAAAGAACATGGGTTCTGAAGCTTGCTCTGGCTCCCAATTACAGGCCTAGTGGTTTGGGGAAATTACTTCATCCTTTTCTCCCTGATGGAGGTGAGGTGGTAAGACCTGACCTGCCTCATTATAGGGGTAACATGTGGGGGAATCTGGGAGTCTGGAAAACAGATTCGAGGCTCCAGAGCTGTGGACCAAGTCAGGAGCCAGGGGTAGTGCCATGAATCTGTGCTTTCTGCACGTAGACCCATAGCCTGCATTGGGGAGCCACCTCTCGTGGTCTGCCCCGCAGCAGGTAGCTAAGGAAAGGCTGGAGAGAGGAGGGGCTGTCGTGGGGGGCTTCCAGGACTAGATCACCCAAGTTAACATTAGCCCACGTCTAAACACAAATGGCAAAGGCAGCCAGGTAGCTTAGCTCAGATACACTAAGTCCCCAGCGGTCTCCTGCAGTGCTTGGCCATCCCAACCCTCCAGGGGCTGTAAGAGGTCAAAATTCCACCACTCCACATTGGTCTGGCAGGAGACAAACCTCAGACCAATCCCTAATCCCACCCAAACCCCAGGGCTTAAACCCCTCAGCACCGAATCCCTAGGGGGTGAGCTCCTCCCTGTGGAGTGGATGAGTCTTTGCTCCTTCCCCTGCATCGTGGATCCTGCTGTGACTCTTGGCTATCCTGCTCAAGAGGACACCAAGAACCTGGACAAGATCCCAGCCCAGTAACCTCAGCACAGTGGCAGGCCAGCGAATGACTCAGGCAGGGACACAGGGATTGGCTGCGACACAGGCCCAAGACCTTCAGGTGTGCGTCCAGGGCTCTGTGGGTTGCAACTCCGAGTCGATGTCCTCTTTACACACAGAGACTCACATCACAGCTCAGCACAACCTGAAGACCAGGCCCAGGACTCTGCCAACAGCACCATGTGCTGCCCAGGCCTGTTCACGCCCCACACAGATCGCCTGGAGCCTTTACAAACTGCCTGTGGAGAATCTATCACACAGATAGGAAACCAGCCTAGAGGGGCCTAGGGATCTGCCTGATGCCACAGCTGAACCATAGAACCAGATTGGGATATGCTTTGATGAATAACATGCTAGGCTAGGGGCCAGGGATTTAGCTCAGTGGTTCCACCACCTGCCTTGCAAGCACAAAGTCCCGAGTTCAGTCCCTGGTACCAAAAAAATAAAAAATAAAAAAATAACATGCTAGGCTAGGTGATGCCGAGATAGGAGGATCACTGAGAGTCAAGGCCAACCTGGGCTATATAAGGAGTTTGAGACCAGCCTGAACCACATAGGGAGACCATCTCAAAAAACCAAAACAACAAAAACAAAACCCAAACAAAAAAAGCCACAAAACTTTATTCCATTATGATAGCTTATCTAATCTTCCCCACCACTTGCAAGTGTCCATGTCTGTGTCCAAGGTCATTTCTACACTGGCAGTGGAACTTGGCTGGGAAACGGCCCACCAAGGTCTGCAATGTAACCAGCAGTGGTACAGTGAGGTGGGGGTGAAAGGTCACCCCAAGAAGGTGCTGGGGACAGCTCTCTGCCACCAGCAAAGGGAAGAAACTACAAACTAAAACCCCAACAGTCACATTTCCCTAACAGTTCCTCCAACAACAGTAAAACAAAAGGCAAACTCAATGAGATTTGGCAAAGGTTTTTTTAAACTTTAAATTAAAAAAATTCTCACATGGAAGAGATTCAATTTAGGTGCTCTGAGGAAATATTAAAGTTAAAAAAAAAAACAACAGACCCCCAAATGATAAAACATTGATGTATCCTCCATAAAAATCTGGCCTACACTTAGTTATTCATGGCTATTCAGTATTCAGAGCACAAGGAGACATACCAAAGTATAAAAAAATAAACAAAAAAAAGCCAAGCCACTGACATTAAGTCAATGGCCTGGGCACGGCCCTGCAGCCACTGTGTGTGGCCCTCTGGTCCCGAAGAGCGAGGCCTCAAAGCTCCTCCTTGGTCCTGCTCCACTTTGTGCTGTGTTCATCTACGAACTTGCTCAGGTGCTCCAGGTCTCTGTCCCCGCCCTCAAATTTAATCGGGTTCTTTTTGTCCCCGCTGGGGGCAAAGTAGATGGTGGGGAAGCCCTCCACCTTATAGTGCTCGCTGGGGACATCGTTGGCAGTGGCATCCATCTTGGTGATGACCAGGCTCTTCTGGCCTTTGTACTTCTTGGCCAGGCTGGTATAGATGGGCTCAAGCTGCTTGCAGTGCCCGCACCAGGGTGCGTAGAACTCAATGAGGACATCTTTCTTCGGGTCCATGACGATGGTGTCAAAGGTCTTGCCCACCACCACCTTGACTGGCCCCTTGTTGTTCTTGGGGACTGGCTGGGATTTGATAACTGGCTTCAGTTTTCCTGCCAAGAAGAGTAGGGAGAGGAGGGGCTGTCAGTGCTGGAAGGTCAGGGGCCTGGTGGCTCTACCTGGGTGGGAATGTGACAGCTGAGGGGGACAGGGTGGCCCTTGGAGATGGGCATTGTTCCCGCCATAGGCACCATTGTGGATAACTTGTATCTTCTACCCTCCTCATGCCTGCAAAGCCAGACAGGTTTGCTCATCCTCCATCAGGCACCACAGAATGCTGTCGTGGCCAATGTGGGGAACAATAAATCTACTGTGGAGAACATCAAATCAGGTTTTCCACAAACATGAAACTTATTTTCAAATTCAAATGCCTGTTTTAAGGAGTTTTAGCCAGGCATGGTGATGCAGGCCTGTGATCTCAGCACCCTAGGAAGCTGAGGCAGGAGAATCACAAATTGGAGCTCAGCCTAGGTAATATAGTGAGATCCTATCTTGAAAAATAAATGGCTGGGAAGGTAGCTCAGTGTGAAGGCCCTCGGCTCAATCCCCAGTACCACAAGCAAAAGAAAACAAGAAACAGAAAAGCTTTCCTTAAAATTTCTAAACAGCCAGGAATGGTGGCACAAACCTACAATCCCAGCACTTGGAGGCTGAGGCAGGAGGATCACTCCGAGTTCCAGGCCTGCCTGGGTTACATAGTGAGTTCAAGGCCAGTCTAAGCTACATAGCAAGAACCTGTTCTCAAAAAACCAAAAATTTCTAAGATATGCCTGCCTTTTCTAAAGAAGAAAAGAACTGGGATTCTTTGTGTTTACCACACCAGCGCTCAGGTCCCGGAGCAGCAAGCAAGGTCAGGCTCAACACAACGAGGCACTGCCAATAAAGACGCTCTGAGCCAGGCTCTGAAGCCACTGGAGGCTCAGCTTTTCCCCAACTCTGCCCTGTGTCTGGGTGGCAGCTACAGCTGCTCCTCTAATCTAATCTTTTTTTTTCTTGGTACAAGGGATCAAACTCAGGACCTTGCGCTTGCAAGGCAGGTGGCCGAACCACTGAGCTAAATCCCTGGCCCTCCTCTAATCTAATCTTGATTTCAACTTCTTGAGGCTGATGCTAAATAAGTCCTAAGCTGGACCTCAAATCTTGCTCTGTTTTCAAAGGAGTCAAATGAACTGCGGAAAGGAAAAGAAAAATTCCAAACCTGCTCACAAGTGTTCTGAAATTTAGCTAATTTGGTGCCATGACATTTGAGGACAAAAGTCAAAGTGACTGGGCTAATGCCCCCCACCCCACTCACCCTTTTTGAAAGCTGTGACGAAGTCCCGAAGGGCATCCGAGTCGAACTCCTCAGGTTCCATGGTGAACTTGCGCCCGCCCTCATCCAATACGGCCGCGTTGATGTCCTCACCACTCTCGCTGAGCCCCAGGTCCTTCACCTCTGTGGCGTAATCCTCCTCATCAGCGATGGCAAAGGTGTACTCCGGGAAGTCCTTTGCCACCTCCAAGACCTTGCTCCGCCAGAACTGAGTGGCTGGAAGGGACCAAGCGCCGTAAGCAGAGCTCAGACCCTGGGCTGTGAAGGCTTGCTGCTAACATTCTCTGGAGGCACCAGGCCTGGACAGACCCTGACCAGCAAGGGAGCCCTGCAGACAGCACCAGGGCCATGGGGACAGGTGGTCTTGCCCTGCAGCCTCATCTGTGAGGGCCTTGGGCTCCATGCTAAGCTCCCCTCTTACACAAAAGGGAAGGGGAAAAGGGGGGATTGGCCCGAAGCCCTAGCAACACTACCCCTGTGCCACTGACCTGCAGGGACCTTGGGGCAAGATCCCTAACGTCCAACCCCAGCACTAGAGGCCCCCTCACCAGCACGGTAGTCGAAGCTGAAGTCTACGGTGTAGTAGACGACCACCAGGGGGCGCTTGGCATAGCGCTTGGCATCGTTGGAGGTCTTGCGGTGGCCGACCAAAGGCAAGGCGTGCTTCACCACGTGGTCCTTGATGACTGATGCCTCAGTGGAACCCTGTGTCAGACAGGGCACAGGTGACAGTGGGCCTGATACAATGGGGCTGTAGCTGACACGTCTCTCGTGGTCACTACTATCACACTGAAGGAGGGACAGTGGGGACAAGGGGCTACCGAATCTCAGGAGGGCAGGTGCTAGGCTGGCCCTAGTGAGCACCTCCCAGGGGTTCCTGGGTCTCCTGGGCTCCGCTCCCTCCAGGCAACACCAATTCGCTTCAGCTTCATTCCAGGGTGGGGCAGAGCTTCCCTCTGTGCCATTCTCCAAGCCAGGAAAAAAACTGCTGAAGAAGCCTGGCTCTCAATGACAAGCCACTGAGGCAGGCATACTGGGCAGAACTTTAATCTTCAGAACTTCAACCTCAGCCCCAGAAGGAGCATCTCACAGGAGAGTGAGGCGTGGCCCTAGCTTGCAGGCTGGGAAGTGGCCAGAAGAGGCTCTGCACTGTGACCAACCACATCCCCGCTGGACTCTTCCAGAGATCAGAGTCAGGGCCAGACCAGGCTTTGAGCTCCTGAGCTGCCACCTGCTGGGACTGTCCCCCTCTGTACAGTCGTCTCAGTGTCAGACAATCCCAGCTCTGATGGCACCCATGACCAGCTGGGCACAGTGGTGGTTACAATGGGGACACAAAGCTCAGACCCTTCACACATTACCCTTGACCATGAGGGTTGACACTGCCATCTCCACTTTCCAACTGGAAAAACTGAGGCACGGTGAGGGTAAGCTGCTTGCCCAAGGCCACACAGCTAGAAGGGGCAGGTGGACACTTGAGCCTTGTGTGGGAGCAGCAGGCATGCAGGGGAGGACCTGGTCTGGAGACAGTGGCTGGGTGGGTGGCATGTGCTGGGAAAGCAGGCAAGGGGACCCTGCAGGCTGCACGAGGCACAGATTATGCCCAGGGGTAGGGGCCACGGGAATCTGATTACAATGCTGCCCAGAAGGGAGCTTCACTTGGAAGGCAGAATCAGAGGAGAGCAGCATGCAGTGTGTGTGGATTATAACTGGTTTTAAGAGGGCTGGGTCCCTCCCGAGTCCACTGCTGCTCACACAGCTGTCCTGGGGGTACACATCCCACGGGGTCCCCACCAGGACCCCTCTGTGGACCCTAAGTCTATGTCTCTGTTGAACAGAAGCAGGAGGGAGGAATCACAGCAGCCACTTAAGCCCAGGAAGAGGAGTCCAGAGCCCATGCTGAGAGCAGCAGATGGCGCGCAGACAGTAGCCAGGATGAAGGACCAGGGGAGGGGGACAGAAAGACACAGGGCGGTACGGTCTCACCAGGGCTCCACAGTGCTGTCTGCACGGCTGCTGCCCTGGCACTCACCACCTCTTCCTCTCCCCCTGCAGCTCCCATGAGTCCCCAGCCCAAAGAGCAAGGGCTGTGGCACCCTGGGGCAGCTTGGAGCACGGGGCACCTGCATTTCCACCCAGCTCTGCTGCGAACGCAGTGGAGCCCCAGGCCGAGCCCCAGGCCTGGGCAGACAGAAGCTCCCAAGTCACTGCCGCAATTCCTGCTCATTCTGAGCATATGTGCCGAAGCCCTCGGAACGCTGCATGGGCCAGGCTCAGCCCGGCTGGAACCCATGCAGCCGTCTAGATCTGTGCACCACATGCTCTGGTCAGACAAGGCAGGCTGTCTGTCTGGGTGGGTTCAGTGCCAACAAAGGCCAAGTCCATGAAACAAGCTCAACAGTTCCATGCTGGGACCAGAAAGGACCTGCGACTGTGTCCTGGGGATTTCCAGGCCAAATCCATGGAGGAGTGGTACTGCAGAGCCTGGAGCTGGCTGCCGGGAGGGCCAAGGGTCAAGGACCTAAGGTTCGCAGTCCCCAACCTCACCCCTCCTGCAAACCCAGATAATGCCACATTGGCTGTGCTCCCATCTCATGCCTTCAAAGCATCGGCAGTGGGGACAGGGGCTGGGGAAGCTGCTGGCTCACAGTGGCCCGAGGGCCCTTGCTCACCTCAACACTCAGCACGTGGCTCCGGGGCTCATACTTGGACTGGAACTTCTCAGGCTGCATGACAACCAGCTTCCCTGGGAACACCTTCAGGAACTTAGCGATTTCATTGCTGAAAGTGTGGTGAAATTTGTAATCTTCTCTCAGGTTGTTAGCTGGTAAGTTAACAGATACAATGAAAGTTAACAGAAAAATATAACGCAGTTTACTCAATTGCTTCTCTGACTAAGGTTCACCTCATTTCCCACCTTGGCCAAGGCACACACTCAGAAAACTGTGGCTGATGGGTAAATTCTTCGGGAAGTGGCCAAGGGCTGACATCTGGAGGGAGTTTGTTATTAAACACTCACCGAAGTGTAGCACCTTAGCCCTGTGTCTTGGACTTCGTCAGAACAAAACCTAGTCAATGTTCACAGACAACCTCAGCCAATTTGCCAACTGCTGCCTCCAGTGACGTGCAGCACAGGGACACTGAGGCCCATGCATGTTGTAGAGGACATCCGAGCATCACACATCCCTGCATGCCTGTGCCAAGCTTTCACAGCCAGTGCCCTTGTGGGCCCCGAATGCAGTTCTTTTTTAATGCAAAAGCCCTGGCCTGGGATTTAGCTCAGTGGTTCCACCGCCTGCCTCGCAAGCGCAAGGTCCCGAGTTCAATCCCTGGGGCCAAAAACAAAAAAAAGCCCTGCTGGCTGAGGTTTCTCTCTGCAAGCTTCCTCCTGACTCATCAAGAATGGATGACAAGGGCCGGGGATTTAGCTCAGTGGCACTACATCTGCCTTGCAAGCACAAGGTCGGTCCTGAGTTTGATCCCCAGTGCGGGGAGGGGGGATGGATGACATGAGGGAGAAAGGGACAAGAAAAAAAGTGAAAATAGAAGGAAGAAATGGAAACAAAGCTTTTGGATGTAGGGAGGAGAGGAGGCTTAGGGGGAGGGAAAAATTTATTAAAAAAAAACAAAGAAAGAATGGATGACGAACAGCTGGGTGCCACTCGGGAGGCTGAGGAAGGATTGGGAATTTGAAGTCAGCCTGGAGTACAGTGAGACCTGTGTCCAAACAAAACAAATCAAACTCACCCAAAAGTACGACAAGGTCACGTAAGCAATGAAGACCAAAGAAATGTGGACTGAATGTAGCTGAGCTCTTACATTTTATTACAATTCTAATATGCACCTGACATATGCACATTTGTCATTGTGTCACATAGAAAATAGTGCTAAGTGGCAACAGTGTGTTTAAAAGCTTCTAAGCAGCACTTTAAAAGCGACCATTGTTGGCTTGCTTCTCCCACAGCAGGACCAGCATTTACAGGCACTCTGCTGAGCGCTTCACCAATGTCACCCCACCCACTATGACAACCTCCTGGGGAAGGAAGTCCACTTCTTAGGCACCAGACACCAGGCTGGAATCATGGTCGTGGCCATGATGCTACAGACTGACTGGCAGAGCCTGGCCTGGAACCCAGGCCAAGTCAGGCCCTCGATCCATGGTCAGACCACCTGGATGAGTGAGACCCCTGCGCTTCCTCTCAGAGGGCAGGGAAGATGGCACAGTTAGCCTTGCCCATTCACCATCCATGAACCCAGCCCCAGCCCCAGGGTGCAAAGCCACAGGTGCCTCAGGAGACGCTTCTAGTGCCTTCCGCAGGGCCAGCACTTACCCGCATCCTGATACTGCTGGTAGGCAGGGTCACTGTCCCCCTGGAAGACCCCAATGATGACAACATCATCCCCGTCCTTCAGGAACTCCTGGACCTGCTTCAGGCTCTGAATCTCCTTGGAGGGAGGCCCCGACTGCTCGATCATGTAGTCCACAATGCCTGGGAGCAGAGCACAGGCCTGAGGGGGGGCCTGGGGCTGACCCGCCCCCAAGCACAACAGGGTGTCACCATTCTGCATTCAGCAGAGCCGGACACTGCCTACCATATTTCTCCCGTGGGCCATTGTAGTCAAAAGGCCTTCCCTTTCGGAAGATTTTCAAGGTGGGGTAGCCAGAGACGTCGAATCGCTTGGCCAGGTCCGTCTCCGCAGTGGCATCGACCTTGGCCAGAGGGATCGGGGGAGAGCGCTTGCTCAGCTCCTTGGCAGCCTTCTCGTACTCGGGTGCTAGCTTTTTGCAGTGTCCACACCTGCCGGGAGGAAGCTGCTCTGTCAGGGCCCTGTCCTGGGGTAGGCGCGTCCCCAGTCTGGCAAACCTGGGAATGCTGCTTCGGGGACAGCACTGGGCTGGGCCCTCAGGGACCCCAGCAGGAAGGTGGGTGCATTCTGCCACACACACTCTCAGGGGGTGTGCATGTGTACACACATGCATATTCATGCGTCCAGACAAGAGCATCAGGGACCGGGCCCCAGAGTGGAAGAGTGGGAAAGGCCAAGAAAATGCTAAGAAGGGAGAGGATTTTCTTGGTCAGAGAGCTGGCAGCTGGCAAGGGTACAGCGTGGGCGGCTGCGGAGAAGAAACTACAGCTTTCTGTTCGGCCTGTCGGTCACATTCCTGATTCAAAACTCCCTGGCTTCTAATCCTGCCCTGTGCCAGCCCCCACCAAAGCCCCCACCCAGACAGCCCAGCACCACAGGCTCTGTCCTGAAAAGGCAGACGGCCTCACCTTACCGAGCTGTCCCCATGCAGGTCACATGCCTGCTCCACGAGGCCAGATGACAGCAGCCACTTGGGTCCACAAGCTTTTGGGAGCCTCATTGCACAGAGAAGCTGGCTGCACCTTCTGTTCCTTCTGGCATCTTCTCTTTTAGTTCCTTGCCCCCATCCCAAGAAAGGATACCCTGTTTCCTTCTATACCTACTGCCCTTGTGGCTCCTGGACATTGCCCTCCTTCCAGAAGACCCAGCCCCTCAACCTCATCCACCATCCTGTGTGCGCCTCGCCACCCAGACCCGGTGACACGGACCCACCTCATCTTACCATGGGGCATAAAATTCCACCAGGATGATGTCAGCATCACTCACAACTTCATCAAAGTTCTCTTTGGTCAACACCAGCGTGACTTCAGGTGGAGGCGTCCAGTTGGGCTGGGAGACTTCTCTGACCTTGGCAACAATTTCTGAAACAAGCAAACGAGACTGAGCACACGGAGACCTGAGCTGGCAGGTTAAGGCCAGTGGCCACTCCAGAAGCTGGCAGGGAGGAAGAAGAGGCAAGGTCACAGGACAGCAGGAAACATGTGACTTCCTGAAAGCATGTTCAGGACTGCGACTCTAGCCAGGGACACACCTGGGCAGGTTTTTGTTTTGTTCTGAGGTACTAGGAATCGACCCCAGGGGGCTCTGCCATGGAGGCATGTCCCAGCCCTTTTTTTGAGATAGGGTTCTGCTAAGTTGCCCAGGCTAGTCTTCAGCCTGTGATCCTCCTGCCTCAGCCTCCCAAGCAGCTGGGATTACAGATATGCACCACAGTTATGAGGACAAGGGCTAGAGGGTTGCCATTTCCAATGACTGTCTGTGGCATTTCCTCTGCCACTCATATAACCAGTGGCCTTCTCTAGATGGCATAAGCCTACTTCAGTGACTTCATTTTCATGCCACTCACCAACTGCAGGTAGACTTGGATGGTCCTCAGTACAAGACCAAAACAATTCCCTCCAAAACCAAAACTCTCACTAGTGCTTCTTAGGAACTCTTAACTGCAAACCCCTTCCTCAGGGCCAAGTCTGAGAACCAAGCCTGCAAACTAGGAGTGCACAAGGCACCTTTTCCCACCCAGCACAATTCCTGCCACAAACTCCTGGAGGCTGGATCCACCTTTCCTGAAGAGGCCCATTTATTACAACATGGGGTGGGGGGGGGGTGGCAGTGCGGCAAGGCTTCCACAACAACAGGCTGGGCCCTCGCTGCCTAACACTGAGGCCAGATGCCAAATACAGGCGCCCTTTTACTTACCTTTTTTTTTTTCTTAAATTCTTTTATTGGTACATTTTAGGTATACAATAATTTACATTTATTTTGGGTGCTTGTACCTGTACATGATGTATCTTGGTTCTTATTTTTTTCCCCATTACCTGTGCGCCCTTTACCCCTCCACCCTTCCCTATTTACATACTTCGTTTCCATTTTTTTTTCCTCATAATTTTTCCTTTCCATTCTTTCCTTTCCCCATCTCCTCCCACCACCACTACACCTTTGGACCTTTTCCTATTTCAAAGTATCAATTATTAGTTATTAATCCTTTTAGTCCTTATTTACACTCTCAGTTTCTCACACTAGAGAAACTATCTGGTATTTACACACATGTGTCCTATTTATTTCACCTAAGAGTATGGCCTCAATATGCATCCATTTAGCTATAACGCCCATTTACTTTCAAAGACATGCTCCCTGTGACCTGTTTTTCATTTTTTTTTTCACAAAGTATTTATTGAGAACTTACCACAAGCAGAAAAAAAGCCAGGGTATGGAGGGGAAAAACGCAAACAAGAACATAGGCTGTAGGGCCGGGGATTTAGCTCAGTGGTGCCACCACCTGCCTCGAAAGCACAAGGTCCCAAGTTCAATCCCCAGTACCAAAGAAAAAAAAGAACATAGGTTGTAATACATTGTGATGAGGGAAACAGGTGATGAGTTGGAGAAAAACAGGAAGTACGGTGGACAAGGCCACTATTTCCACGGTGACATCTGAGGAGACATGCGGCTGACTTCCGAATGGGGAGTAAGGATGGTAGGCTGAGGCATGGCTGGTCAGGTGAGGGAGGAGTGGAAAGGGGCCGAGAGACTAGGTTTACTTCCAAGTGTTAAGAAAAACCACTGGAGGGTTTTAAGCAGGCCTCACAAGTGCAAGGTGCTGAGTTTGATCCTCCGTATCCCGCCCCCCCAAAAAAGGTTAACACGAAAAAACAAAAAAATACAATCACCCTGGAAAGTAAAAAAATCACTTTTGCTATAAGTTGGAGAACAAGTTGTAGGCAGTAAAGAAGGGCGGCAAGAGGACCACTTAGGCTGAGGACAGGAAGCGAGGAGGTGGCCCAGACTGATGGACAGGAGAATGGTGTTAGGGGTTGTTTTGGAATTAGGCAGGAAGATGGGGAGGACTTGCTAAGAAGGGAAAAGGAAGGGGCCGGGGGTTTGGCTCAGTGGTTCCGCCACCTGCCTTGCAAGCGCAGGGTCCTGAGTTCCATGCCCAGTAACCCCCCCCAAAAAAAAACCACAAAGGGAGAAGGACAACAGACTTGGTTCTTGGTGTCACCTTAATTCTTCGACTGGGGCTGGAAATCACCAGGTGAGTAGGTCATGTCCATAACACAAGTCCATAAGATGTCCCAGGTCCTCCCTAGAATCTGGAGCTCATGGGAACGTCCCCGACTGGAGCTGTTTCTGGATATTATTTCTACAGGGGCCTGTGACCCGTCATTAGATTTAGTTCCCTACAGACTGATATGGCAAAGCCATTTATTAAACAGAGGGGCAGAATGGTGTTTAAGATGGTAACAGTCATGTCATCAGAAAAATCATTCACACACACACTTGCTTCTTTCTTTTGTAAACAAAGTATCTCTCAAGACCACAGAGGAATCTTCTGATACAGGCTGCCTTCCTGGAGGGGAGCTGGGGCTCCCAGGGCCAGGGGAGAAAGACCACTCATAAATGTACATTTCCCATCAAGAAGCACAGTGAGTGTCACCTGGCCATCAGACCCAAGAAGGGACTGTGAAATTCAGCATCAGTGAGGTGCCCGCCCTCACAGTCCCGCTGCTGAACCGAGACTCAAACAGACTCAAAGGGATTCTGAGATAACATCCAGCTGACCTCAGAAGCCCCAGCAAGGGGGAAGGTGCTGCTCCAGGCCATGAGCCTAGTTTGTGGCTGTGTCATAACTGGGTGAGGCGGCACATGTCTGTACTCCTAAGCACTGAGGGAGGCTGAGGCAGGAGGATTGCAAGTTTGATTTCTGTGTGGGCAACTTAGCGAGATTCTGTCTTAAAAAAATAAGGGCTGGGTGTGTGTGTGGCTCAGTGGTAAGAGTTCCTCTGGGTTTGACCCCCAGTATAAGGGGGGAGGGAGATCTGAATCCACTCAATGTTCTTTCCCACCATTCCATGCTGGGAACAGAAAATGCAGCTGTCACCACCCCCCACTGAGGATCAAACTTAGGGTCTTCAACACTGAGCTTTATCCCCAGTTTTCTATTTTTGCTTTTTTTTTTTTTTAAGACAGGGCCTTGCCTTGAAGTTCAGGCTGGCTCTGAACTCACTATGTAGCCCAGGCTGGGCTCAAACTCTCAGCAATCCTCCTGCCTCAGCCTCCTGAGTGCTGGAATTACAGGTGTGTGCCACCATGCCTTTTCTGAATTTTTAATTTTGAGACAGGATCGCTCTAAATCACTAAGGTGCCTAGGCTGGGCTCATATTTGCAATTCTCCTGCCTGAGCCTCCCAGATGGCTAAGATTACAGGTGTGCCCTTTTCCCCCCTTTTAAACTGATTAAAAGAGACACACCTTCGCTAAAGAAGATCATGATTTTATGAAACAGAAGGCCTAGCTCAACCCAGGCAAAATCCACCAGTCCCAAGTGTAGACCCGTCTTGGTGCACAGCCTGGCACCATAGCACTGGCAGACCCCAGGCACTAAGAAATGCCAGTCATCCGACCTAACTTGAAACTCACTGAATCAGAGACTCTGGGTTAAGGCGCAGCAGGCTGCCCAAGCCCTCCAGACACACACTGAGCACCAAGCACCCCTGCTCGGGACCACACCAAGAACTGTGTGCCTCCTTTCTTACAGCTTTGCTCCAGATCCCGAGTGTCAGTGTCATGGTCTGGATGTGAGGACACCCTGCCAAGGACGACTCTGGTCTCAGTTACCCTGGGCATACAGCAGAGACCATGCTCCTGGGCTGCTCGCCTTTCTTTCCTTCCTATCACCCAATGATGCTCCCTCGCTTTCATTCCTGGGCCCTGGTGCCTGGTGCCTGGTGCCTCCAACAGCCAGGGCACAGCTCACCTTCCTGGGTCCTGGAGCCCTCGTAGTCGACGGCCTGGCCCTTCTTCAGGATCTTGATGGTGGGATAGCCGCTCACGTCAAACCTGCTGGCCAGCATGGACGCCGAGGTGGCATCTATCTTAGCCACAGGAATTGAGGGGTCGTTATCTTTTAGTGTGCTGGCGATTTTCTCATATTCTGGAGCAAACTGCTTGCAATGTCCACACCTAAGAATTTGATTCAAGGAAGGAGAAACGGGTTAACTGCACCTATGGAGAGTTAAACCGAATGAAACCCATGAGAATGGGGGCTCCAGGAACCATCTGCACCTGAGAGACTCCAATAACCCACAGGGAGAGGCCAAGAGGCCTTTGAGTTAATTAAGCAGGCCCGGGTCTGAATTCCAGCTCCAGCTTGGACAAATCCTTCCAACTCTAACTTGTACAGACTGTTTTCCTGTCATTATAATCTCTAAACAGTGCAGCACAGCACTATGTACATAGCATATGTTGTGTCAGGTTATCAGAAGTAACGCAGAGATGTGTGCAGGTCACATACAACACCAATGCCTACAGGGAACTTGAGTATCTGAGGATTTTGAAGTCCGAGGGGTGGAAGAGGCTGGAACCAACCCACCTTGGACATCAGACACCAAGGGAGGACACATAAACCTGTCAAATCTGGTCCAATAACCACTTCCAAAGGGTCTGTGAGGTCACAATCCTTTCCATTGTCTTTTACCCTCACTGAGTACACAGTGAAAGTTTCTGGACGCTGCCTGGCTTCCAAGGATGGTAGCTGTAGCTGCAGACCTGTAGCAGGTCACTGGGTAAACAGACAGGGCTGGGGGTGGAGCTCAGGAGTATGGTGCTTTCTCAGCATGTGAGGCCCTGGGTTTGATACGCCACAGCACACAAAAGAAAAACTCTTACTACAAATAATAAATACTTTGAGTATCTTTCCATTTTCTTTCTTTTTTATCGGTACCAGGGATCAAACTCAGGACCATGCACTTGCGAGGCAGGTACGGCGCCACTGAGCTAAATCCCCAGCCCCTTCTCTTTTTTTTTTTTTTTTTGAGACAAGGTCTCACTTTGTAGTTCAGGCTGGCTCTGAACTCACTACTTAGCCCAGGCTGGCCTTGAACTCTTAGGGATCCTTCTGCTTCTACCTCGCAAGTGCTGGGATTATAGGCACGCGCCATCATGTCCGAATTCCATTTTCACTTTTAATATAAACTCCCTACCTTCTGATAAATGATACTGAGAAATACTGAAAAACATGACACACAAAAAGTTCTTTGGGGTCTTCAGTTTAAGACTGTTGGGTTGGGGATTTAGCTCAGTGGTTCTGATGCCTGCCTCAAAAGCACAAGGTCCTGAGTTTAATCCCCAGTACAAAAAAAAAGACCGTTAAGAGGATCTGGTGCTGGGCATGATGGTATGTGCCTATAATCGCAACACTCAGGAGGCTGAGGCAGGAGACTGACATGAGTTTAAGGGCAGCCTGGACTACATAATGAGATCCTGACTCAAAATAAATAATAAATAAATAATAAAAAAGGAATCTTGTAACCAAAACAGCATGAAATCTGCTGAACTACAAAACAGAAGTGAGGGCTGGGAGTGTAGCTCATTGGAATAATATTTGCTTAGCAAGCCTAAGGCCCTAGGTTCAATCCCCAGCGCTGCAAGAAAATAAAATAATAAACTTAGCAAAACCAACATTACTTTTCATTTACGATACAACAAAACAGGAGTGAGATGACAACCCACAAACCTATTGAAAAGACTTAGATTTTTTTTTTTTGGTACTGGGGATCGAACTCGGGACCTTGTGTTGGAGCCACTGAGCTAAATCCCCACCCCGACTTAGGTGTTTTAATACAAAACCTGTACTTCGCCAACAGGTGCCAGGGAAGTGACACAAGTAGACCCTGACCATTCTGCGTCAAAAATGAAACGTGGCGGGGGGGGGAGAACGGGAGATGGATGGAAAGCAGCATGGGGGGTGAGGGGAAAGGAACATGACAGTCATCAGGGGCCATCAGGGGCCACATGCCAGGTGACACAGGAAAAGAAGGGGTGCCCGTGTCCCCCAGGCTGGGCATGTGTGAAAAGACATCCCTCAGGTCCACAGCCTGCACTTTGGGCCGCTGGCCTTGGCCTTGGCCTGCCTGGAAATGGGAGGAAACCGCCTTCTGTAAGGCTGGCTCGAGGCTGCCTGGTGCCAGCTGGTGGAAGGTGGACCCCAGCTCCCAGCACCCCTAATTCAGGAGCTGAGTTCCTGCAGCCAGACCCTCCTACTGCTCAGAGGTTGTCCAGCTGCGGGTCTGGAATGCTCATCCTTACCACGGAGCATAGAACTCCAGCAGCACCGTGTCCTTGTCAGCCACAAAGCTATCAAAGTTGGCATCATTTAGGACCAAGACACCATCTTCCTCCTTAACTTCCAAGTCTTCCTCCTCCTCGTCCTCTTCCTCTTCCTCATCTTCCTCCTCAATGGCACTTTCCTTTTCAGAAGAATCTAAGTGGAAAATACACAGGCTGGTTAGAAAACTGGCCACTCTGCCCTGGGAAACTTCCTTAGCCCTCCAAGTTTGAGGCTTGTGTCACCCTAGAAAGTCAGAGCCTGTGCACTGCATTCTCTGTGAGGGAGGTGGAAAACCACTGTTCCAGATTTTAGAGTCCCAATACTGGAGAAGGATGTGAGGGGCAGGGCCAGCCCTCACTTGCCAGAGGCACTCTGCACAGGCAGGGCCACATTACAACCTGCCTGACCACAAACTGCACGAACAGGAACCAGGGCCTTGTTCTCAACCTTCATCTGGGATGATTCTGAAAGGGGTGGCATTTTACACCTCAGCCTCAGAAAAACAGGCCCGTGGGTTTTTATCACATTTTTAGAGCGAAAGACTGAAGAAGGTAGGGAGTCATGTTTTCCTTAGAAAGTCACCTCTGGGCCGGGGGTTTAGCTCAGTGGCTTCGCCGCCTGCTGCGCAAGCGCAAGGACCAGAGTTCGATACCCGGTACCAAAAAAAAGTCATCTCTG
Organism: Heterocephalus glaber; assembly: GCF_000247695.1. Next base: position 6,727,071 of record NW_004624800.1, on the reverse strand, counting down.
AGGAACATCCAGGGTAGAAGACATTTTGAGATAACAACTTGAGGAATTTACGGGGGCAATATGCATCAAAAATATTAAACAAATTATACCTTCGCCTGGAAACAAAGTTTTCCTTCTACAATGCCAGAAACTGAGTATATCCTACTACCAAGTGTAATTCTTTGTAATCCTAGTTTCCCCAGCTACTGTTGCAGCAGTAAACAAAACCATGCACAGCAACACCGTAATTTCATTACTCTGAAGCCAGGCTCTTTCCAGGGGCCAATTACTCTTCCTGGGGCTGCTTCCCAGGAGCTCAATCAACCCTGCTAGCCACTGTGTGGGGCTGTGGACGCCCTTAGGACTGGGGACCCTGGGGAGCTGCCCGTTCTAACAAAGCCAGTGCTGGCTCTGTCGTGCCACTCCCCCAGCATACACTGAGGCTGTTGGGGGTGCGAGAAGCTCTGATCAATCACTACTAAAATCTACCAATGTGCAAACAAATTACAAAAGCCCGTGAGACCCACCTGCACCTCACCCTTGTTTCACTTCGCTCAACCCTTTCCCCTTTCTTTTGTTACCGTGCACACTCCCCATTTAATCCAGGCCTCTGCCCCTCTTTTGTTAGAGGTAGGGGAAATGGCACTAAAACGCCTGTTTCTGTGCAGAAACCAACCAACCTGGCTTTGATTCTCCTGCCCACTGGGTACAAGCCCTGGCGGGGAGGAGAGCTGGGGACCACACTCCCAGGATGTACAGCCTGGGAGACAGCACTGCTTCGGCAGCCCACACAGAATGGGCTTTTGGATAGTGCCAGGAGAGGGTGGATTCCTCACCTAATAGGATAGCATGACAGTGATAAAATCCCCAATTTCTCTGTCCCCAGTTCAAATTTTTTCTAGAGAACTGAGGAGCAGTGGTACTCAGAACATCCTGCCTCGTCTCTTGACACGTTTCTTTGAAAACCTGTGTGAGGCCAAAACACTCATCTCGTTCTGGCACTGTTAACTAAGCCCCAGGATAACTGACCCTGTCCTAGGGCTGGTGGGCTCTACCTGCTCCTTCACACTCACATCAGGCCGAACTCCTCCCGGTCACGCTGGCTGGCAGCCAACCAACACGGCCTGGTCCTCCTGAATCCCAGGAGATCCTGTCTTGGGCCCTCAGGCATCTACCACTGGGTGGCCAGGCTCTGCTGGAGGGACTTCGGAACACCCCTCACTCGAGAGCCCTCAAGTGACCATGCAGAGAAGATCTGCAGCTCACCAAGGAAGCCACAGAACCGACCCCCAAGGAACCTTTATGTTCCTGTGGAAGTGGGAGGTGAGGTGGGGTCTGTGGATCACCCACACCCACCCTAACTGTCTGGCTGCTTCGCCCAGCCAGAGATTCACAGATGGGAAGATTTCACAAATGGGAAGACTGGAGAGAAAGAAGGCCACAGAGGGAGAAGAATTAGGGACCTAATCTGCTTCCAACCTAGGAAACCTCGCTAGGAGAGGAAAGAGAACCAAGTCTGCTCAATCACATAGGTGGAAGATTTACGTTTACAGTGAAGACTCCTAAACTCCAGCCACACAGGTGGGTCTTTTCCAGGTGTGGTGGCATACACCTGTCATCTTGCCACTGAGTGCCACTGAGGAGGCTGAGGCAGGAGGATTGCTGCAAGTTTGAAGCCAGCCTGGGCTACATAGTGAAACCTTGTCTCAAAAAACAAAATAAACCAAAACAAAAAAGCCCTAATGACTTGGACTATGACCTGAAACAAAACTGTTAGACAAGTGACCTGTGATAAGCTGTGAAAAAGGGCGGGCCAGAAATGCCCTCCAGCGTGGGAAAGAAGGTATGAGCTAGACACCTGGCCCCAGGAACACTGCCCTTGGTCAGGACACCTCACGGATTCCTGGGTTCAACGGAGTGGCTACTGCTTCCCAGGGACTCCTGCATGAGTAACCTATGACACACAGGACAAATGTACTGGGCCCAAAGCTCCGGAAGGCCACCCAAGTGTGCCTTTCTCCCAGTTCTTTCAAGAACCCCTCCCTAAAAGACCACTAATCAAAATCTTTCAGCTGTGGTCCAAAAATCACCCAACTACCCTGGCCTTCAAACTTCCTTGTGCCTACTTTATTTCGCCCATGGGAAAAACTGAAAAACCTGCGCATTCTATTTCAGTTATATTTTGGGTCTCTGTATTTATTTATGGGGGGGGGGGGTACCGGAGATCGAACTCGGGACCTTGGGCTTGCGAGGCAGGCGGCAGAACCACTGAGCTAAACCCCTGGCCCCCGGGTATCTGTATTTAAATAGGCACCCCGGTGATTTCGGTAAAAGCACCCACACTTGTGGGCAGCACCGATACCCTTTCCTTTCAGCAGGTGTTTCTTTCTGAGGGCTGCTTTTTACTTCCTTTTCTACTTAGGCAAAGAGTTTTTAGAATCCGTGATCCACACGGAAGTTACTCAATCTGTTTGAACGAGTATAAAGTTCATACTTTCCCTACACACTAATATTGGGAAAGAGGTTTTACTTTTATTGGAATGAACTCGGTAGGTACAAACTACTGGTCAGGAGGTCGGACAAAATGTTAAGACCAGTACTGCACGCCCTGCTCTCTAGGAAGACCAATGTTAACCAGTACTTCCTAATTTTCAGTTATGTTTGCAGCTGCTGAGTAATTTCGAAGAAAAAAAAAACAACACGCAAGGGCGAGGAGCAGAAGCCGAACACTGTTCCTGCTACGACGCTAACTTGGAGGGCAAGGACCACACGCCCAGCGCCACTGCCAGCACCGAGCAGGGGTAAATGCGGACGGAAGGAATGAGAGCTTGGTTTCTACAAAAGCTGCTTCGGTTTCTACAAAGCTGCAACGCAAGCTTCCCTCTCCCTCAAACCAGAACGCCTGCGTTGTTTCCAACTCCACAGATCCGGTTTTGAAGATGAGGCTTGGGCTGCCCCCGGGGCGCACCCAGTAGGGCCCCAACGCTCTCACCTCTCTCTGGAACCTGTATAGGAGACAGTTTCCCGCCTGTCTTTCCACTCTTCTCGGAGTGTCAACTTTTAACCACTTCGGGACTGCCTTTTCCAAGGAGACCCAGGAAGAAACCTGAGCGAACTCGGACGAGGGACGCAGCCCGTCCTCGCAGCGCACAAGGCCCTGGGCTCCTGGTGTCCCCAGGGCGTGACCCCTGAGCCCCACCTCCGCCCTCGTCCTGCAGGAGTCGCCCCGGAGCCCGCACGGTCCCCGGCCACGGCCCGCTCACCTTCGTTCGCCCCGCCGGCGCTCGCCGAGGCCAGCAGCTGCGCCAGCGCCAGGAGCAGCAGCAGCAGGCAAGCTTTCCGGAGTCTCATGGCGACAGCGACTGCGCCCACCTCCTCGCACTCCCCGAGCGCCCGAGCTACGCGGTGCGTAGGCGAGCCCTCCAGGAAGTCAGGCCCGGCGATTGGCTGGGGGCGGAGGAAGCCGCTGCTCCTCGCTCTCGTGCGAGCCCACCCCGCCGCCCAGGCCCTGCGCGCGCCCCTAGGCCGCTAGTTTAAAACTCAGAGCCGTAACGTGAGGTGCCCCCTTCTGATTGGCTGCACCATGACCACCAATCAGCGGCTGCCACTCGGTTTGCGCCGAGCGCACAGGCGGAGAGAAGGAGCAGGGGGGAGAACAAAGGTGGCCGGCCGGCCCCCTGTGGGGCGGGACCTGGTCCGCTTCGGGACCCGATTGGCGGGGCCTTGGTGGGCGGGCCTGGAAGGGCGGGATTGTATGAGCTCCGCTTCCAGCGGCGGAGCTTGGCAAGAAGGACACGTGTCCTTAGTGGGTGTTTTGGCCCCCAGCTAGGGTCGCGGGAGGCCGGAGGGAGCACGAGCCAGTCTGTCTCACGTTTGTGGGCTTTTTGCTGGCTTGAGCGTATAAAAGTTTGCATCTCCAGCCAGCATGGTGGAAGATGCCTGTAATTTCAGCAGTCTGGGAGGCTGAGGCGGGAGGATCGTAAATCTAAGCTCTGCCTGAGCAATTTAGGGAGACCTTGTCTCTAAACAAGAAGGGAAAGGGCCAGGGATTTAGCTCAGTGGTTTCGCCACCTACTCGCAAACGGAAGAACCCGAGTTCGATCCCCGGTACAAAAAAACCCAAAACACCAAACAAACAAGGGAAAAGGGCTGGGGATGCCCCTCCGTACCCCCAGTGTTCAGTACCCAGTACTGAAAAATATTTGCAACCCTTTCCTGGGAATTGGGCGGGTGGGGCCGTGCTGGATGAACGTGCTGTAAAGTAAATCAGGAACTGGGATTGCACAATTTTGTCTACGAGCCGGTCATCAGATTCTTGTCTAAACCTTGCCTCGTGTTATTCTTTCTGTGATTTTCTGCAGAAAAAGAGAAATACTAGATAGGCAATCTAGTGGTTTACATAGATCTAGATATAATCTTGAAGCTTTTTCCTCTTGACAGTTTTGGAGAGGAAAACTAGGTTATGTCAGAAAAGAAGCCTGCGGTGTGTATTAGGGCTTGAGACGTTAAACTCCTGGAGATTAGTATCGTAATGGCAGATTTAGAGTTTGCAGTGTGGCAGCTCTTAGTGGTAGAGCAAGATCAGGCCAAGAAGAATAAAAAACCGCACCGCAGGTTGGAGGCAAGTTTATTACGCCAGCAGACTGATCGGGGATTTCTCCACAAAGCAATCAGCCCTGAGCTGGCAGTGAACAGGGTTTATATGGGCTAAGGGAAAGAGGGTGGGGATACATAAGCAAGGCATTTATCATCAGTTCATTGGTTGAGCAGTTACATTTAGTTTACATGATTTGATAGAAAAGTACACTGGATACAGACACTTCCTGAGAACAAAGGACAATGGAAGACATAGGTGTGGGAGGGGGTTCGAGCTGGGGGTGGCTCTTTTTCAGTTAGGTCAGCTAGCCTTAGGAAAAATCTTTTTGCTCAGAAATCTGGCTCAGTATGTCTGCCAAGTTACTGAAAACAAAAAGGGCAATAAATAAATAAAACTCAAGAGTTAAGTTGTGTTTTCTTCAACATGCAGATTAAGTGAGAAAAAAAGAAAGTGGATGACTCACACATTAACAACTAAGAAACTAATACATTTTCGCTGAGCTTTTATAAATCTGAACAAAAATCTTGCAGGGTAGAAAGTCCATTATGCAACTAGCTTTAACTCCAGAGTGTACACCAAGTGATTTGTTGGAATCCCACCAATGTAGACCATTAGCTAGCTCAATGTCATTTTATAGAAATCTTCAAAAAGACTGAGCCTAGTTAGAATTTTTGTCTTTCTTGGTAGTTTCCTATTAATTTGTACTAAACAGAGAGAAATAAATACCTCGTTTGCCCAGATGTGGAACAAATACAACCAATTTCACTAAGGCCCTCTGTTGATTCAGGTAAGGGAGACCTGTTAAAGTACAATGTATATGTGCGCGCACACACACTTGTGAAACTGCGCCCAGTTTAGAGCATGGCAATGGAAGTTCATTCAGCAGCGGAACGTGACAGCAGTTTGGAAGCGCCTTGTTCTTTGTGTTTCAATCTCCTCTAATCTGGCTTTGGGAAAGCAGGGGCAGGAGCACAGGGAGACAGCACTTCCACAATTATCTCCCAAATCTCCATAATTGCTTGTACAGTGGAGAGGTTGAGGTGAAGTCCCACCACTAGACCCTAGATTGGAGATTCATTCATACAAACACACTTTGCCTTGTCTCATCCCCCAGGGCGGCCAATTAGCACTATTAGGCCAGGCTTATAGGTCAATTTGAACTTGTGTTTTCCTCTACTCAGCACCTCGATCCCTAGAGAGGAGACCAGCGGGGAATTAGTCTTCTCCATCTGGATCATCTCCGGGCAGATCTGTGACAACCCTGGCACTCACATCTGTCATCCCAAGCTGAGCTTACATGGTTGGAAAACTAAATGAGGACCAGAGAGCCAAACAACCTGCATGCTCTGCATGTATGAGGCTTCTTCTCAGTCCTGTCTAGGAATTAAATTACATAAATAAGCAGGCATGGTGGTGCATGCCTGTAATCCCAACACTCAGAAGGCTGAGGCAGGAGGATCATCACAAGTTTGAGGCCAGCCTGGACTACCTAGGGAGACCCTGTTTCAAAAAAAAAAAAAGAAACAATGTCTAGTATTTGCTGGAAAACTCAGATATCCTACCTTCCTTCCCATGATTCTGATTGGTAAGCCTCCTTTCAGAAGAAAGAAGAGCTGAATTCTTCAGAAGTGAATTCTGGAGAAGCCCGACTGACCTCCAATGCTGCTTGACAAAGTTCCAGCTGGGGGAAAAGGAGGGTGGAACACATCGCACCCTCAGGTTTTATTTTTTCTTGCCATGATGTTTACAATTGTTACTCTGGTCACAGGAGTCATTGTGTTTGTGACTAACAACAAACTCTCCATGAGGCAAATTGGCAATGATGTATTGAAATCTGATCTGGCTCAAGAGTCCCAAATTCCTGTTTCTCTCAGTTCTATTGCCACACTCACCTCTAAAGAAACCTCTCCTAAAACCCCCTCTGTTTTCCCGCTATTATAACTCCTTTCTTCTATTGATGACTTTCTTTTTACTAAAGGGGTCTTATAAAGAGACTGAAAGGACAGATTTTAGATGTAAGAAACAGTGGGAAATGGGAAATAGAAAGAAAGTTAAGACAGGTAAATACACTAAGGAGGCAAGTTACTCAGTTTTTCTCAAAGTACTGTAAACATCTCCTGCTCATGGACCATGAACCCAAATAACACTTAAGTAAGATGAAAAGAGGTATAGAAAAAATAGAAAGCTAATAGCAAACTATATTAACCATTGCGCAGTTTCTCAAGGGCCAGCTGATGACCACAAGTTTGACATTTAATTAACTAAATCTTGCTCGTACCCCCGCTGATATAGAGATTTTGATTAAGTTACCTTCTGTTCTGCTTAGGTGTGGGTAAATAAGGGGACAACTGTAATTTTTAAAATGTATTCATGATGTTCAATGAAATGAATCAGCTTAGGAAAAATATACTGTTTAGCAAAAAATAACCTTTACTTCAATAGAAATTGCTAAGGCAACCTAAAATGTAAATATGTTCCGCCCAATGCCTCCTAGCCATTGCTTCAAGATATAAAAATAAATCAGACCCTGAGACTTCTCAGAGGGAACCTGCACATTGCTTGCGAAGGTTCTTTTCTCACTCGCCGGCCCGAGACCTCTCCCCTTCCTACCCTGCATCGACTGCAGCTGGTCTGCGGCAGAATTCATTTCCACAAATCCCTGCTTTTAGCCAGGTACAGTGGTTCAAGTCTGTAGTACAAGCTACTTGGGAGACTTAGGAAGATTGAGTCTAGGAGTTGGAGGCCAGCGTGGGCAAAATATAGACTCTCAATCAACAAGCTAATAGAAAACAATTAAAAAGTACCAGAAATAATGTACATGTAGGGCTTTTACTTGTGACAGGGTCTTGCTATGTAGTTCAGGCTGGCTTTGGACTATGTAGCCCAGGCTGGTCTGGAAATCGTGGCAACCCTGTCTCAGCCTCCTGAGTATTTTTTAAAAAATTTATTTAGTTTTGGTTTTTTGAGACAGGGTCTCTACGCTGGCCTCAAACTTGTGGCGATCCTCCTGCCTCAGCCTCCCAAGTGCTGGGATTACAGGCATGTGCCACCACACCTGGCTTACATGCAGTTTTATATTCTTCATTTTTAATTTAGTATCACATCATAATCACTTATTTTCCCATGCTGTTACCTTATTTTCTGAAGGAACTTAGCTCTCTCCCATAAAGGGCTCACCTTGATTCATGATTACAGACCAAAATGAGGACTGAGGTCATGCTTACAACAACGCTAGCTAGTCAGCAGCTGCCTGATGGTGCCTACACTACGTTCCTTAACTTCCTTCTGTGCCAAGTTAAAGATACCAAATTCAGATTCTATCATCACATTTTAGAATCAATTAAATGAACATTTGAGCACTTACCATGGGATACATATAGTTATGTTAAGCAACTACCTTCGGACACAGTTGTATAAACACATGTGATCATACCGTGTGATAAACACAGGCTTATCACCTTCAACTTTCTCTGAGATATTGTGTAGCTGACCCACCTGGCCAGCCTTTGCCAGGTGCCATGCATGGATAGCCAGCCCATTCCTCCAAGCTTTCCCCACCCATGTGCCACTTGTGAGGGACCTAGACCTGCTACTTCGTTCTCCCTGACCCAGGGGTGAATAAGGATGAATGACAAAAACACAGAGTCAGTTTAACACGAGGGCAGCCAAGGGGCTTTTGCCTCTAGTAGGCAGAGAAGCCCTCATGTCTGGCTCATGTTGCTTTTATTCACCCAAGCACAGGTACAAGCAATTAAAAAACACAAGATTCATCTGCTCTCCAATATCCATTAGTACATGCTCAGGTAAACAACTTAACTTCAGCTGTCTGAACTTTTCCCTAGAACCTGCAGTATGCCACCACCCCTGAGTACAGCCTTTCTCCTTTGTTCTCACAGAGGAGGCCAATTAGACCTTTATTCTCCTTTGGTCTCCCACAATACTGTAAAATCACTTATGTATTTGTATGTGTGATGGTTAATCTTGACCATCAACTTGATTGGGTTGAGAAACATCTAGAAAATTATTCAGAATGAAAAGCTGTTTCCCACTGTGACCAAAAATAAATAAAATTACGAAAACATCCTTTTGTGTGTCTGTCAGGCGGTTCCAGGGATGATGGGGATGTAGGACAGCAAACCGATGTCCCTAACCTAAATGTGGGTGGCACCATCCAGTAGGGTGGAGACCCAGGTAGAACAAAAGCAAAAGACAGAGGAAGCTGTTGGAAAAGGGTCTGTTTCTCTTACCCTCTGCTTCCTGGCAGCCACAGGTGAGTAGCTGTTCTGTACCACCCCTTCTGCCTTGAGGTCTCTGCCTCACCACAGCCCTAATGGAATGGAGCTGGCTTACCATGGACTGAAACCTCTGAAACCATGAACCGAAATGAACCGTTCCTCTTTTAAGCTGTTTTTCTCAAGTATCTTGTCACAGTGACAGAAAGCTAACACAATTTCAGAAAGTCACATTGGCAGAGACTTCCACATTTGGAATTGTTTTGGTCCAGTAAAATGAAATTTAACCTGAAAATTGACAACTGGCTTCATGAACACATGACAGTTGTCAGAAACGACAGACCTCCAATGATCTTTTTCAAAATTCTGCACCGGAAAATCAAAACATCTCTTTCCCTAAAAGTTACAAAGGGATATAAGGGAGTGGCTCTTTAGCTTCCTAATAATTTGAAAAATATGAGGCAGAAGCTTGATTAGGCAGTGAAAACCCCAGAGAGGCAACTGTGTAAATATTAATAACCAATACTTGTTAGAGGAGAAAAGGCTCAATATATTTTGTTGATGGGAAAGGAGAGCAAGGAACTGGAATTCAAGAACCCAGGCTCCCCTCTCAATCACGAGTAATACGGCCTGGAGAAAGGGGCACCAGAATGAACTTGCTGGATCAGCATCTCAAGGGTTCTTTTCAGTCCCCCTCTTCCGCTGTCCCCTCTCTCTCCACCCCAATCCTGAAAAGGACAATGAATTAATTGCCATAGTTCTTGAGAAATACGGTTTCAAGTTAGGCTGAAGGAAGCTGACTTGCTGTCGCTCCTGAAGTGGAAGGAGGTCTTTGCAAGGCGTGAAATTTAGAGTTGTAATCTTCATACTTTTCTAAAGATCGGTTACTAAAATGATTGCTATCACTTCAATGTAATAAAATGCTTTCCTATACCTCCTATGGGAATCCTTCCCACTTCTCGCCCAGTTTCTCTCCCAGCCCTACCAGTCCGAGAGCGCCCCAGCGGGCCGATCCGACGAGTGTAGTGGGGTCCCCGGGCCCACACCCGGTGGGTGACAAAAGGAATAGTCGGGCTCAGATTCTCCGGTCGTGGGCCGCCTGGTCCTCCGGCCCTCGGACCGTCCGGTCTGCCCGCGCTGAGATGTCACCGCAGGGCACCTGGTGACATCTGCAGATTTTTAACGCCGGCACCCACCAGCGACTGCTAGAGAGAGCCGGGGCACAGAGCCGAGCTACAGCGTCGCCTGTCGCGGGCGGAGCCTGAGCCCTAGGCCCGCCCCCATCCTGGGACAACCCCCCCCCCGGCGTTGCCCTGGAGACACACGAGGCATCCTGGGAATGTTTCTTTGCCCGCGCGCAGACGCGGCTTGGGCTCCGGGTCCACAGCACCTTCTGCAGGCTGGAGGAGCCGAGAGACTGCTACAGCTCCCTACATCCCTGGGAGTCTTGGAACTGGTTCCGGATCTCCCTGGTGTCAGGGCGCTGAAACAGCTCCAGAATCCGCACACTCCTGGCCCCTTCCGCTTTTGGGGTTACCCAAAATCAGATCTGTGCTTGATCAACACATAAACTAGGGAATTGGACCGTATGTGGCGCCTTTTCTTCCCAACTTTTGCTGATCTGCAGTCCTCCTTTAAAATGAAATTGTGTCATTGTACCACTATTTTACTATTCCCTCCACCTCTCCATTCACCTACTCACAACAGTGGATTTCAACGTTCTAGGGAAGATTGGGGATCCTGTAGCTTTCTCCCAAGAGAAGCTAGGAAGAGGGTGATGATGACACTTTTCCTTTAGTAAATATGCTTTAAGTAACTCCTTCAATGCTGGAGGCAATTTCACAGCAATCAGATTTCAGTAGTCCCCACGTAACAGGGCACGCTAGTGTCCACCAACTTGGCCAAGTTCAGTACCTTCCTGGGCCCTCATCCTAGTCTCCCTGTGACTGGTGGCCGTTTCCTTACGCTCCCTTCGCCCTTGACACCACTCATAGTGCTTCTCCTCTATTTAATCCCAGGCTGACTTTGAACGTTCACACCAGGGTCATTCATAACTGCTGCCTTGGATTCTGCTATCTTGGATGTTAAGATTCTCAAATATGTACCAGCAGTTCCACTGTCCCCAAGAGGCCCCTGAACCACACAATGTGAAGATTTCTCTTAAAATACTTGGTATTCTATCCACAGTTTTAAGAAGTCTTTGTGGCAGGGATTTTTATTTTTTTTAAATGTATTTATTTTGTGGGACAGGAAAGGAACCCGGGCCCTTCAGAATGAGCTACATCCCCAGCCATTAGGTTTTTTTGAGACGGGGTCTCACTAAGTTGATCAAGCTGGCCTCAAAGTCACAATCCTCCTGTGTCAGGGATCTTGTTAAAGCATTGCGGTAGATCTTTCAAATAGTATGGATGTCTCACTTCAGAAAGAATGGCTGTTATCAAGAAATCAATAAATACTGGAGGGGCTGTGGGGAGAAAGGAACCCTCCTCTGTTGGGAGCAATGCTACATAATTCTAGGGAAAAATCATTTGTTTAGCCTAGTTCTCTTGCCTACAGCCCAGCTACAGAATAACTCCAGTTTGGCCTCCGGTCACAACTGAGACTTCGGTGATCCAGTGATGCTGTGATTCTCCAGGACAAGAAACATCCTGGGAGCTGAAAACATCCTGGGAGAACAAACATCTGCTCAGTTCCTCATTGTTCTTGGACTGTTAACATCTTGTTCACCCAGGATGTACTGAACTCTCTGCAAGCCTTTTGTTACACCTTGTTTATCCCAATGTGAACTATTGAACTCTATATTTCATTTGTTACATTTGTTTCTCCCGATGTACTGAATGAAAGGTGCAGTAAGCTGGGGGCTTTTGTCTTTCCTCCCTGAGCAGCACTAATCAGACCCAAAGCTCAGCTTCTTCTCAGTCTCATTTTTCTACCTTTCCTGTAATTCGCCGCGTGCTGCTGCGGCTCGCAGGAGACCAGGACTAACTGCAGAGGTTCTGGTAACGTCCCTTTCCCCTGTTCCCTACACTCCTCCACTGGTGGTGGGAGTGTAGACAGTGCAACCACTGTGGAAATCAGTGTGGAGATTCTTCAAAGAACTAAAACTGGAGGTTCCATTTGACCCAGCTATTCCTCTTCTTGGTATCTTCCCGAAAGAATTAAAAGCATCATACTATAGTGATATATGCACACCCATGTTTATAGCAGCACAATTTGTGATAGCTAAATCTTGGAAACAGCTCAAATGCCCATCAACAGATAAATGGATAAAGAAGATGATGTGGTTTTTTAATACAATAGAGTACTACTTAGCTATAAAGATGAGCTTGAGACATTTCAAGGTAAATAGATGCACCTTGAGACAATGCTCTTAAATGAAATTAATCAAACACACATGTTTAAATAGCACATTATTTCTCTGGGTGAGAAACCAAAAGTGGAAACAAGGACTAAAATGTACAATAAACATTGGGAAATGGGAAGAAAATGTTCAAATGAGAAGGGGGACAAGGGAGAGGGGAGGGAGAAAGGAATAAAGGACAAGAAAGAAGGGAGAAAATTGAAGGAAAAAATGGAAACAGACTTTTTTAAAAGATCAACTAAAATTTATTTAGCTAGCTTGGTGTGATAGGAAAGATAAGATGAGAAAAAAAAAAAAAAAAAGGAAAGACAAGACGAACACTGCTAAACAATAAATCCAGAGGACACTAGGAAAAGTCTTTTAACTGCTTATAACAGGACATCTTAATCATGGTGTTTTGCTCACACTAAACATTTCAGTTTTTAAAATAACCACTCTTAAGTGAACCAGATATGGCTTTTGCCAGCTCAATTCCAGGGGCAGCCCCATTCCAGGGGCAGCCCCTTGGCCTGAGATGTCCCAGTGCAGGATGCAAGCTGGCCACCAGGCCACACAGGTGCAGAAGGGCTATTTGCACCAGACAAGGGCTACATCAGTGTTTCTCCCTTCATAGGAAACAAAGCTTTTATACAAAGGGAGGGGGATGGGGAAAAAAGAAGCAAGATACATCATGTACTGGTACAAATTCTCTATGATGAATGTTATCATTAGGTATATCTAAAATGTAACCAATAAATGTTTTGCTTAAAAAACAAAACAAATGGGATGGATGAATGCCAATGGCTAAAAGGAGCGAATCTCACCTTCTAAGATTTCCTGAGACCTCCCCAGCCCCATGGCTTTCCACAAACAGTTGCATAAAGGATCATTTTATTGTCTTCCCTGTCCCCTTCTGTAAACAACTAACTGGTTTAGATAACCATGTTGGTTGGTTAGTTGCAACACCATAGAAATGCATTTCTTTGATTTCTAATTAGGTGTAGTGGAAGAATCCCTGCCTTGAAATTGGATCTGCATTCTCAGTTCTTGTTACCAACTAAGGATAAAACTGAGGGTGAGATATTTATTTTTGTTGTTGTTGTTTTGAGACAGGGTCTCCCTATGTAGTCAGGCTGTCCTTGAACTTACTATGTAGCTACTTAGCCCGGGCTAGCCTCCAACTCTGGCAATCCTCTTGCCTCAGTCTTCCCAGTGCTAGGATCACAGGTATGTGCCACCATGCCTGACTAATTGGGGTTTTGTTTTCTTCAGTGTAACAGAGTTTGGAACAAAAACCATTCTGCTGCTTATAAATCTAAAGGAATTTAAAATTATAAATTGTCAAAAAAAATTGACCTGCAGAGTTATATTATTTACATAAATTACATATTCTGTAAATTCTAAAAAGAATTAAAAAGACTTTTATCTTGGGAATACTGAATTTTGAATAGCCTTTTTATTACTTTTTAAAATTCAAAATCCCCTGGTAATCACATATTCGTATATAAATACATACTCACATGTGTTTTTGCTTTTTTTGGTACTGGGGATCAAACTCAGGACCTTGCACTTGCGAGTCAGGTGAGGTGCCACTGAGCAACATCCCTGGCCCTCCTTTTATTTGATTCCTTTCATCCAATTTATATCATATGCTGAGAGGGAAAAGTTTTAAAGTAAGTTTAGTAAATTAGTTATTAAAGTAGTTGTAAAAGCAAAATAGGTGGTGTATCCCTTTAAAAGCTTGCCTTAGCCATTTCTTTTGTTTAAAGTGAAGGTTATATAGCTCCTCTGATCTGTAGCTCCACTATAGATAACATCGTAGCTCTGAAGAACAAAGTGGGAATCCTTGAACAAACTTGTGACGTATGTGCCTTAACTGTCATGTGTTCAGGACTGTAATCAGTGACAGAAACCACCTGTGTCTAACTATTAAACAGGAATTGGAACTTTATTTACTTAACAAAGATACTAGGGATGAAATAATGACTGACAAAAATATAAAAGGTGATGGACAAAGAACACAGGGGGGGACTCTGACCAGACTAGTTTCTGGCGTCTCGCCTTGCTAGCAAGTAAAGACCTTTGTCATTTTACCCGAATTCTGTGTCTCTGTGCAGTTCTTTCCGCGATTCTGGAACATTTGGTTCCCTGACCAGGAATCGGGAAAGAAGTGGCCCCTTTGGGCATTGGCCTGAACTCCACTGGAGGGAGTGGCTCTCCACCTCCCCGAGGGGAATGGCGTGCCCCTGGGACTAATTTCCTAGGCTCCCCAACAGGATACAGAGACCCGCTCGCCAGTAGCAGATCACCCGAACCCGAGACAGAAGACAACAAAAGGAGGGCTGCTGCTGTTGCTGTCTCATCTGTCTCTTTCCTTTGCTGGGTGAGAAACCCTGGGAAACCCCCCACTTGTTAATTTTTGGATTTGTTTTGGTTCACTTTGTGAATCTGTATTTTGTAACTTTGAGCAAATACAGTGCAGGGGCCTAATCACCCCTTGCGCTTTGCCATTTAGGAAGATAGCTCCTCCCATTTGTCTTGGTTCACTTTGTGAACTTTGGGCAAACATAGTACAGGGGCCAGATCATCCCTTGTGCTTTGCCATTTGGGGAGGTAACTTCTTTCATTTGTTTTGGTTATGGTTAGGGGGCCACCGGGAAAGAATGTAATAACCTCTGAATGAATGAGTGAGTGAAAGAGTCTTGGCTAGGAAAGTGAATGTAACGAGCCATGAAACTTTGTAGACAGTCTCATCTGTGTTCCAAGACAAAGGGAGGGGGTGTTTACGCTCAAAGATAACTTCCCTGAGTTGCAGAGCTTGCGCGCAGTCTGTCCTGCGATTCTGTTGTCATGTTTAACAAAGGCACAATGGTGGGCTTAAGCGATAGCCCACCTTAGCCTGAATGGACCTTAAAGTGGCCGAGAGGCCTGCAGTTGGACAGGCAAGTGAGTGATCCCCTACATTTGTCTTGCATCTCCGTACAAGGATACCCATATACACACCAACACTCTGATCAGCCAAACATGGGGATGGAAATATCTCATCCTACTGTTTTGAAATGCATGCTTAAGAATTTTAAGAAAGGTTTTACTGGAAATTATGGTATTAAGATGAAATCTCCAAAATTTAGAGCCTTTTGTGAGTTAGAATGGCCCATGCTTTGCCCAGCTGGGCCAAGTGGGAGATCCCTAGGTGAGGGTCTCATTTGGTCGGTCTGGCTAACAGTCACTGCCCCTGGACGGGAACATCCAGATCAATTTCCCTATATTGATTTATGTCTCAAATTGTGCCACAGAATGCCTCCTTGGCTTCATATATGTGCCCTGGAAGCAAAAAAACAATATCCTGGTCCTCCATCAGAAAGAGGACGATGCTGGAAAAAACCGGTCCTTTCAGATCTGGACCAAGAGAATTTAGACTTTTCCTCTCCTTTTGTGTTGCTAAATTCACAGGTGCAGAGGAGGTGGGGACAAAAGCATGAGAACCGCTTGACTTTAGAGCACTTGAGGGTGCATGTTGTGGTCAGACTCAGAGAGGATCGAATAGGGCTTGCACTCAAATTGGAAAAAAGAATTGAAAAGAGAAAATAAGTAATGGATTAAAACCAGCTAAGAAAGCTCTGAAGGGCATAAAAATAAAGCCAGAGAAAGTGAGAAATCTTACAAGAGAAATCAAGTTACAAATTTTAGCTAATTGATAAATGTATGTGTGTTTAAGTTTGAATTGATGTTTAACTGGTGTGTTTAAAATATTTCTTGTACATTGCAAATTCTTCAATTGTAATTATAGGGTTAACTTGGTCTTTTCTGTACTTTGTTGATAAAAAACTCAAGGTCACTACTGTTCTATTTGCAGCCAATCAAATTTAAAGTGTAACAATCTGAGAGCAAAAAAAGGAACACTTTAAAAATTTTAACAACTAAAGACAAGTTTGTGATAAAAGGTCTTAGTAAGTGAGATAAAAAAATATTAAAAAGCTATAGGGCCGGGGATTTAGCTCAGTGGTTTCACTGCCTGCTGTGCAAGCACAAGGACCTGAGTTCGATCCCTGGTACCCAAAACAAAAAAAAGCTATAAGTAAAAGCGATGCAATTTTGATGTAAGAAATTTTGTATGGTCTTATTAGAAAGATAAAAGAGATATACAAGACCAGAAGGTTTAGGTATGTCAAAAGATGTGCAAAAGTGATTTATCAAAAAATATGTATGTTTGTTTGTTGGTTTCAAGTTTGCTATGAAAAGTTTAAATATGTTTATATTGGTTGCCATCAAAGGGTTAAATTGTAAGTATGTTACTAATATGTGTACATCGGTCATCTTCAAAGAGTTTAAGAGCCAACAGTTTATACAATATGACGTCCTCCTTTATAGTGAGTTAAAAAAACTGTTGGGAAAAGGCACAAATATGTCAGACAAATATGTATGATATCTGAGATTTGACTTTAAAAAGGACAAAGGAGGCTAAGTCCAGAGAAAAAGTCATTTATTCTCTGCCAAGACCCCTCCAAAATGCTTTAATTATTTGATTCCCTCTTTGCTACCCATTGTCCTAATTGGGAGGACTGTAAAAAACTTCGTAGAAGTTTGTTAACCCCTAAAAAAATGCAGAGAGTTTTAGGAGAAATTTAAAAGATTAATGCCCCTAGAATGCCAGGAGACACCCAAAATCCAGATGCTTGGCATGAACAGCAGTTTCCAGTAAATATGCGGCCCAATTGGGATCCCAATACCCCAGCAGGCCAGGAGAGCTTAAGAAATTATTGGATGGCCCTTCTGGCAGGGATACGAGCTTCGAGTAAAAGACCTACAAGTGTAATTAAAGTGTCAGAGACTCAGCAGGAGTCTGATGAGAGCCCTGAGAAATTTTATGAGTGGCTTTTCGAGGTCTACAGAATGTACACACCATTTGACCCTGCTGTTCCCAATAACCATCAGTTAATCAATATGACCTTTGTAACTCAGTCAGCTCCAGACATTAGAAGGAAGATTCAGAAGCAAGAGACTTGGGAAGGCATGAATATAACACAACTGTTGCAATTAGCTAGGAAAGTGTATGTGAACAGAGAGTCAGTGAGAGAGAGAGAGCATGATCAAGGGAGTAAGATGAGTGAGATGAGAGGAGAGCAACGGCCATGGGAGCCAAGGAAGAGAGAGGATAAAAAGACAGGGAATGAAACCAGAGGGAAAGCAGAAGAAAGGCTTTAGGCATGAAGACTGAAAGTTTGACCAGTGTGCATAAAGAGAAAGGACATTATAGGAATAAGTGGCCAAGGCTCAAGGAAAAGAAAAAACAGGACTTGAAGGAAAGGAAGGACACTGGCAGATTGTTGCCTGTGATGAAAGACAGTGACGGACACAGACTGGGCTCAATGCACCTAGGCGCCCAAGAGCCCATGGCGATGTAAAGATAGAGGCCAAAATATGTCCTTTATGGTGGACAGGGGTGCAGAACATTCAGTAGTAACAGCTCCAGTTGCCCCTCTGAGCGGAAAGCGCATCCAAGTGATTGGTGTCACTGGAGTTTCAGAAAAGCACCAGTTCTGCTACAAAAGGACATGTGAAATTGGAGGGCATAAAGTGAAACATGAATTCTCGTATATGCCAGAATGTCCTATCCCCTTACTAGGAAGAGATTTATTATCCGAATTGGGAGCTACAGTAACTTTCACCCAACGAGGAAATGCGTCTCTGCATTTAGACCCAGGAAGAGATCTCATCATGATGGTAACTGCTAAAAGGGTGGATGAATGGCAACGTTACAATGTGGATGATGTTTGCCAGGCTCCACAAGAATTAAAAACTATGTTTCCTGGAGTATGGGGAGAGGAATCACCCCCAGGCTTAGCTAAGAATCATCCACTCATAGTTATAGAATTAAATGACAATTTGGCCCCCATGGCTGTAAAACAGTATCTGATGTCTAGGCAAGCCCAAATTGGAACCAAGCCCCCTATCATGAGATTAAAGGAATTTGGACTTATTAGAAAATGTAAGTCACCTTGGAATACCCCTTTGCTGCAGGTTCAAAAACCTGATGGGGACTATAGGCCAGTACAAGATCTACGGGCTGTAAATGACAGAACAGTAACACTGCACCCAGTGGTCCCTAACCCTTATACTTTGCTGGGTCTAATACCTCCAGAGGCAGCATGGTTTATTTGGACTTAAAAAATGCCTTCTTTTGCCTTAGCATCACTCCCCTTAGTCAACCCATCTTTGCATTTGAATGGGAGGACCCAAGTGATGGAAAAAAGACTCAGTTTACTTGGACCAGATTGCCACAGGGATTTAAAACTCATCCATGTTTTTTGGGGAAGCCTTAGCCAAGGACTTGCTTGCCTTCCCTGTGGAACAATATAGCTGTGTCCTACTGCAGTATGTGGCTGACTTACTGTTATGCAGCTCAACCCAAGAACGGTGCTGGGAAGGCACCAAAAAGTTGTTGCTGCACTTACAAGAAAACTAGATAGAAGGTATCATGGAAAAAGCCCAGATTTGTGTACAGCGTGTTAAATATTTAGGATTTCAAATAACACAGGGCATGCATTGCCTAGGAAATGAAAGGTTACTAGTGCCATCCCTAAACCCCAAACAAAAGAAACAGCTGAGAGAGTTTCTTGGGGTGGCAGGCTTCTGTAGAATTTGGATTCTGGGTTTTACAGAAATGTCTGAACTCCTTTATGAAGCCCTAAAGGAACAGGAAGAGAATCATCTGCATTGGACTTTAGAACAGGAGAAAGCTTTTAAAAAATTAAAATTGACTTTGGCAGCCGCCCCAGCCCTAGGCATACCAGACGTAAAGTGGCCTTTTACTCTATATGTGACTGAGAAAAACCATGTGGCCCTTGGAGTGTTGACCCAAGAAGTAGGCCCATGGAATCAATCGTTGCATGTTTGCCTAAGAATTTAGATCCAGTAACCAAAGGACGGCCTCCTTGTCTTTGGGCCTTAGCAGGTTTGGTTCTGTTGATTCAAGAAACAGACAAGCTGACTTTAGGTCAGGAACTGACTGTGCAGGTTCCACACATGGTCCTAGAACTGCTAAACACAAGGGAACATCATTGGTTCTCAAATAATTGGGTTACTCAGTATCAAGCCCTTCTCTGTGAGAATTCTGTGTATCTGTGCAGTTCTTTGTGCGATTCTGGAACAATGCGATTAAGTATATACTCTCTCCCATCTTGCTTTTTCATGTAAGTCTTTCTTCAAGCTAGGGGCAGCAGTGGTACATGCCTGTAATCCCAGCTACTCAGTAATACTACTAAGATAAGTTTGAGCCCAGCCTGGGCAATTTAGTGAGATCTTGTGTCAAAATAAAAAATGAAAAAGAGCTAAGGATGAAGTTGGGTAAAAAGGCCCTGGGTTCAATCAAAATGAAAAAAGAAGTTTTGCTGGGCATGGTGGCACATGCCTATGATCCCAGAACAGGAGGCTGAGGCAGAAGTTCAAGTTCAAGGCCAGCCTGAACCACATAGGGAGACTCTGTCTCAAAAAACAGCAAAAGCAGGGTTGAGGATTCAGCTCAGTGGTGCCACCGCCTGCCTCACAAGTACAAGAACCTGAATTCGATCCCTAGTACCAAAAAAACAAAAACAAGCTTTCTTCAAATGTTTGATAATCTTTGCCTAACTTTATATTAAGAATGCACAATAGGCAATATTAGAATCTTTGTGTGATTGGCCATGTAATTCTTTTCCTGCAGAATATCTCTGAAGTTAGTGTTCCAAAGAAAATGATTTGTTAAATGTTGTTTTAGACTAATGTCTATTACAGTCTACAGATAATCTCATTTTCTGTCATCCCCTGAGAATTCCAGCCCTCTTGGTGATCAGACATTGGATCACTGGTGTATGATACTGAATTAGTCCACTGATTGGTTTAGCACAGTTCTGGGTGTGGGTGATGGGCTTACTAAAGAGGGAAGACTCACCCTGGGTGTGGATGGCACCAACCAACAGGCTTGCAGCCCTGAATAGAATAAAAAGGGAAAAAGACTGGCTGCTTTCTGCCTCCCCTGCCATGGACTGTTTCTCATCTGTGATCCCTCTCCGCCACGCCACCCTGCCGTGGAGCCAGCCAACTATGGACTGAAACCTCCACAAACTGAGCTAAAAATAAACCTTTCTTCCTTTAAATGTGGGTGTATTGTTTTCCAGCAATGAGAAAGTAAGGCACTGGGCTTACTTATATTAACATCTGCCTAGAAACTCCCTACTTTAAATTGCCATTGCCCATAATGCTTCCCAGTTAAGCTGTTTAGCTTTGTTATTTTGTCTTAAATCAGCCTTTAGTCAGGAGTTTATTTACTCTTGGGAGTCTCATTCACACTCTCTGCAGCAAGTACCATCTTTGTTCTGGAAATGCCAAATCTCTACCTTTTGATGAAACCTGACATCTTCCTTCAGGTTCTGTACCTCTCAGCACATTCAGTTTTTTTGTTTCTTCAAGCCAGATTAGCCAAATATTGCTAAAATCATAAACATTTCCTCAGGGAGACCTATGGAAAGGCACTATAGAGCCTGCTGAGAAACTTCAGCATTTGCATAAACAGAGACTCAGAGAATTCATCTGCATTTCAAGGTAAATGACCTCAAACCAGACACATGAACATTTCAGACTGGAAACAAAATTCACTGCATTTAATCCACAGTTTAGAATCATCCACTGAAAAGAAGCTAAGCCAAAATGACATTTAATAGCCAGCCCTATCCTTTCAGCTTTGAGAATAGCATTGGAGGAGTTTCCTTTGGTCTTAATTCAAGCTGGCATTTTTGAGCTAGCTTAGCATTTGGGTCAAAACTATCCAAGATGGGAGGAACAAATCTGGGTTTTTTGTTTGTTTGTTTTTGTTACAAATCTAGTTTTTTTTAAAATCAAAGGATAGGCAATAGAGTTGCCCTAATAATTTCTTGCATTCCTAATTTATATTACACCCTTGCCAAGGAAACACCTCTGCTCCTCAACTGTCTATGATGGGTTTGGCCCTGGCCTCGAAACTGTGGATTCAGGGGACATCAGTTCCATTCCTGGCTCTGGTGTCCTGCCGGCCTCAGCTCCAGTCAGCCTCAATCATGGCAAACAGCTGGCTAAGCCTCTTCTTAATGTCAGACTCACTGGGAGCCGGACAGGCCTTTGCATGCACCCTGATGTGCTCAGCCAGCTTAGATTTATAGATGAAGCCCTTCCCGCAGTCGTCACACGCAAAGGGCCTCTCAGGTCTGTGGATGCGCTGGTGCCTCCGCATGTGTCCCCTCTCTCGAAAGTTCTTGTCACACTCAGGGCAGCGGAAGGGTCTCTCTCCAGTGTGCAGGCCTTGGTGGCTGAGCAGTTGCGCCTTCAAGCGGAAGCGCTTGTCACAGGTGGGACACTGGAAGGGCTTCTCCCCGGTGTGTGTGCGGACATGCTCGGTGAGCTTGGACTGCTTGGCAAAGCCCTTGCCACAGGCGCAGGAGAAGGGCATCTTCCCGCGGTGCAGCAGCTGATGCGCCTTCATGTCGGCCTTCACACGGTAGCACTTGTCGCATTCCGGGCACCGGAAAGGCCTCTCGCCCGTGTGCAGGCGCTGGTGGCTGACCAGCTGCCCCTTCAGACGGAAGCCACGGTCACACTCCGGACAGCGGAAAGGGCGTTCACCGCTGTGCACACGCAGGTGCTCGGTGAGCTTGGACTGGCGCGCAAAGCCCTTAGCACACTGTGGGCACGAGAAGGGGCGCTCGGCACTGTGTATTCGCTGGTGCGCCTTCAGGATGCCCTTGAGGCGGAAGCACTTGCCGCACTCCGGGCATGCGAAGGGCCGCTCCCCGCTGTGCACCCGCAGGTGCTCGCGGAGCTTGCAGGGGTGCGCAAAGCCCCGGCCACACTCGCCACAGGAAAAGGGCCACTCCCGGCAATGCTGCCGCGCATGGGTGCTCAGCGCGCTCGGCAAGCAGAAACTCAGCGTGCACTGCGGACACTGGAAGGGCTTCTCGACCGTGTGCAGCTGCTGTCCCTGCTGGCGGAAGCTCCTGCTGCACTGGGCGCACGGGAAAGGCCGCTCCTTGATCGCGCACTGTGTGGTAAAGCCCTCACCACACTTCCGGCAATGGGAAGGCTTCTCCCTCTTGTGCCCAAGGCTGTGGCTGAGCGGGGTCTGCTCCTGATGGAAGCACAGTTTGCATTGGGGGCACTGGAATGGGCTCTTCCTCCCGTGGGCGGCCAGATGTCTCCACAAACACCGCTGCAGGCGGAAGCTCTGCCTACACTCTGGGCAGAAGAAGCGCCCCTGGGCCCTCCTCCAGGCCCTATCCCTAGGTGACAGGTCCTTGGAATGGCTCCTCTGATGCCTTACTAAGTGGTTCTTCTCCCAGAAGCTTTCCCCAAAGGCAGAGCAAGGGTGCTGAGTGCTTTGCCGGGAAGGGGCTTCCTCAGAGCCAGGGAAACCCAGAACACTGTGACTTGGGATCCTTTCTTTTTGGGCAGACTCGCTGGTCACTGCAGGCAGTGCCCGTGTGTTTTGTCTCTTTGGACTCGGGCGGTTGAGGGCTGGGTCAGGCCTTTCTCCTAACAATTTGGATTCAAAGGAAGAAGACGGGCTCTGAAGAGGATCTAATTGGAAATGACATTTAGTTTCTCTTGATTTTACAGCTTGGTGATCTCCTAAAATTGAAAACAAAAATTCAGTTAGTCTGCCTTTCTACAAAATGACTAAAGACTGTCACCACAGAAGTGGTCTCTAACATGGTGTGGCCTGAGAACCTTGCTTCCACCAAACTCCCCAAGCACATAGTGTGCTTTCACGTGCAAGATGAATCTGGTGACAGCCTCTTGAAACTAATGAGCAGACCTATCTTATAACACTGAAAAGAGGAGACTACAGGTCATAAAATTCTGGTGTATGGGCTGGGGATGTAGCTCAGTGGTTCTGGTGCCTGCCTCAAAAGCACAAGGTCCTGAGTTCGATCCCCAGTACCAAAAAAAAAAAAATTCCGGTGTAAGCTCTCGAATCAGATGGCTTGGTTTCAAATCCCATTTGCCCACTGTGCAACCTCTGTCAAACAGATTCCTTTTGGCTTTGGCTGCTTATCCTGTGTAAACAGGGAAACAGAACATAAGTAACTGCTGACCACTGTTATAACTTTAAAGGATCAGACTTGCCCTGTTTGATGTAAGACATACCTAGTGTCAGAAAGTATGTTCCTAACAGAGCCTGAATACCAGTTGTGTCATCCGTGTGCTTCTCTGGCTTTAAAATCAGGCAGCAAGGCTCGGCTCTAGCCCTCCCTGCCCTTATCATTACCAATTTTTTAAAAATTCTGGTTACAACCCAAGGTTATGTGCTTGACCATTGAGCCACACTCCCAGCCTCAACCAATGTTTTAACAAAACTTCTTGGAAAAATTAATAAATGAAAAAAAGTGAATAATTTCTTTTTTAAAAATAGCAAGAACCAGAGTCACTGAGCTGACGCCGAGGACTCAGCGGCCTCCTCCTTGAGTCCCCCGCTTCCCAGCGATCCGTCCCCCCGCCCGCCTTCTCCCGCAGCCGCCTTCCGCAGACCATTTCCACCGAGGAAAAGGAATCCTATCGTATGTCCGCTATCCAGAACTTCCACTCTTTCGACCCCTTTGCTGATGCAAGTAAGGGTGATGACCTGCTTCCTGCCGGCACTGAGGATTATATCCATATAAGAATCCAGCAGAGAAACGGCAGGAAGACCCGTACCACTGCCCAAGGGATCGCTGATGACTACGATAAAAAGAAACTGGTGAAGGCGTTTAAGAAGAAATTTGCCTGCAATGGTACTATAATCGAGCATCCAGAATATGGAGAAGTAATCCGGCTCCAGGGTGACCAACGCAAGAACATACGCCAGTTCCTGGTAGAGACTAGACTGGCTAAGGACGATCAGCTGGAGGTTCGTGGGTTTTAAGTGCCTGTGGCTCATTGAAGCTTAAGTGAGGATTTCCTTGCAATGAGTAGAATATCCCTTCTGTCCCTTGTCATGAGTTTAAAAACCTCATGGCTTGTATAATGTAACCATTTGGGGTCCACTTTCCCTTGGACTAGTGTAACTCCTACATGCAATAAACTGAAAAGAGCCAAAAAAAAAAAAATTAGCAAGAACCAAAAAACATCCTTTACTCTAAAAGCAGCAGCTATAAACAGACAAGATTTCTTAGGATAATACTCATATTTCATTTTTTTCATTTAGTAATTTAATACTGTTTCAAAAACCCCAAAGTGTCAGATTCTCCCATCATGACAAGAAATGGAAGATGAGCTAAAGTTTGAATATTCACATAGATGATTGACTCCTGGTAGGATGGAAGCCACTTTAGTCACAAAGACAGCCAATCTGTCTCTGCTTTTGTTCTTTCCTATCTACTACCAAGAACAGCTTCCATCACTGAGTTTACTGTGGGCGTGGATCCACTTTAACACTGCACATGGTAAGCCAGTTTAATCCTGTAGTGTAGGCACTTTCCTCATCTTCCTTCTGTACTCCAGGAATTGAAATACTAACAGGATCAGTAACCAGCCCAGTGTCACCCAGAAAAGGCAGGATGCAGACTCACACTGCAGAACCCACACTCCTATTCGCTATGCTACTGCCTCTGTCTAGAATCTGAGACATGAAGCCTCAGCTCTGCCAAACAGGAAGTCAAGACCAGAGAAGGGAAATTAGAAATCTGATGTCTTAATATCAGACCCCCCATTTCTTAATACTCACCCCCAATCACTGGATCAAAATGCAGGTCAGCAGAGGGGAGAGCCATATTTCCTGGTGGTTGTGATTCTCCCCAGCTCCTGAAGGGCTCTCTTCCCTGTTCAATCCAGGAAATTAGTTCCGGTTTGGAAAGTGCACCATCTGGGCAGAGAAGTCAGACAGGATAGTTTGGCTTCCTTGGGCACCATATTTAAAGTTGCTTCTGAGTTTTCCAAAACCCATTTCTAGGACAATGTATGTCAATACATAGGTGATAGGTTTATGCAAAGGGGAGCAAAACTGCCCAGCCATCTAAAAGTGCTTGCTAGTCTATCCGGGTCTGTTAGGCTGGATGTGCTGTATTGTTGCAGTCCTCATGCATCTAGCAATGCTGTATTTCATCCACAAGCAAAACAGCAAAGGCTTTAATACTTATTTTGGGTTTTTAAATTTTTTTTTAGATAGAGTCTCATTATGTCCTTCAGGCTGGCCTTGAACTCAAGGCAATACTCTTGCCTCAGTCTCCTAAATCCTGGGATTACAGGTGTGTGTCACCATGCCTGGCTTTCAATACTTTTTTTTTTTTTTTTGGTACCAGGGATCGAACTCAGGACCTTGTACTTGCGAAGCAGGCAGCAGAAGCACTGAGCTAAATCCCTGGCCCTGCTTTCAATATTCTTAATATTCATTTAAGCCACATCTTTGGGGCATACTTTTATTTATTTGGATTTTTAAAAAAGTTTTTTTTTGAGACAAGGTCTCACTGTGTAGTTCCAGGGTGGCCTTGAACTCATGGCAATCCTCCTACCTCAGCCTCCCCAGTGCTGCTTCTTTTGGTTTTTTGAGACAAGGTCTTATTTAATTTAGTTCAGGCTGGCTTCAAATTGCCATAACCCTCCTGCCTCAGCCTCCCAAGTGCTGGGATTAGAGGTGGACACCACCATGCCTGGCAGGGGTACATTTTAAAGGAAGTTAGCTCAGGCAAAATTATGTTAAAAGGATTTTTAAAAAGAATTTTTATTACAAATATTTCTAATGCAAAGACAGGCCAGTTTGGGTTTTTTTGGGGGGGTACCAGGGATCGAACTCGGGTCCTTGCGCTTGCACAGCAGGCGGCGAAACCACTGAGCTAAATCCCTGCCCCTCTAATACAAAGAAAAGAAGAACAATATACAAAAACCCTGGTGCCATGTAATTGTCAAATCTTACTATGTTGACAAACTTGCTTCAGGTTTTTTAAGGACAAAAGACACTGCCCAATTCAAACCCCTAAATGTGGTGTCTATCTCTCCAGAGTAAGCACTACCTTGAATTTATTGTTTATCATTCCCATGCATGTTATTTCTTTTTGTAGTGCTGGAGATTGAATTCAGGACCTTGTGCATACTCTACCAGTAAGGCACAGCAGCAGCCCAATGTTTTTATTTTTTATTTATTTAGTTTTTGGTACCGGGGATCGAACTCAGGACCTTGCAAGGCAGGTGCGGTGCCACTGAGGTAAATCCCCAGCACGTTTTCATTTTCTAAATACATACACATAAATATTTTATTCTTGGTTTTGAATTTTATATAAATCATACCATGTCATTCTGTAACTTAAATTATGTGTCTGAGATGTCTCCATTTTGAAACAAAGCTCATTCACTGGATGCTGTGGGAAAGGACGAGCCGGTCCCAATCCCTCTGTTCCTTCTCCTGCTCACTGGCACGCCACTCAGGCATGGCTGCACTCCAGTGTGAGCACGTCTCCGTCACCACATATCCAGTCAGCTGTGTTCTCACAAGTGCATCTGCTTCACATCCCAACAACCAGCAGCCATCGTCCCATCTCTAACACCGGAAGTCATGGTAGCTGACAGGACAGTCACCTTCCCTCTGGTTCCCAGGGGGTTCTTGATGGTTCCTGATCCTCTGTTCCTCCATGTTCTTTAGGGTCAGTGTACAGGCCATGAAAAGTCCTACAGGGATTTTGGTTGGAGTTTTTTTGGACAGATAGATTGATTTGAGGAGAACTGACAGAAGGTGGAAAGTCCATCCATGTAACTGACTATGAGTAAGAGGATGGATAATCAGAGGATATAGATGAGAGCAGGTGTAAGGGAAGTAATTAAAAATCCAAATCTAAAAAGTAATGGCCCAAAAGTGAGAAAATTAAAATGCTGCATGATTTTGAACAACTGCTGAGTAATAAAAGGGGGAATCCACTCAATCTCAATGCTTGGGACATTCTGGGAGAACACAGAATTATTGTTTTTAAGGACAGGGTTAAGGATGTAGAATTATTGTTTTTCTGTATAAATTTACTTACTTTAATGGATTCTTTGGTAACAGTGAAAACAATGTAATGTCTTAGAAAAGAATCCATAGGTAGGGTCTGGAAAACTTACTCTGGCAACAAAACAGAGAATATAAGTTTTATAAACCTTGCAATTACAGTATAAAGGAGGTGGTATAGCTATCAAGAACAAAGGAGTACAAGAAAACTCATCACCTTATCTTTGTACACAGGCAGAGCTGAGCAATGTAAAGTTGATGGAACATGAGCTACAAGTTTATATACATTATTTTAAATTACAAAACCAGTAGAAGCATAAGAAATTATCCAAAACTGGAGAGATAGTGAAAAAAGATGGAAGAGGGATAGTATAAGTTGGCTAATTTCTCATTTTTCATAGTAATTAATGCTAGCTAAACTCAATGAACCAAGAAACAAGTGTTACCATGATATTTAGACTGGAGGAAACCACTTTACGAACTAAAACAAAAATAGCTGCCTCTGGGAGTTGACTAAGTGTGAGATAAGAATGAAGCAAGGCCCACTGTCATTCATCCTTCATCTGATGCTTCTCTGAACAGACTGAGTTTTTAAAACTTTATTTCATAAATTAGAAGAAATACAAGAGGGCTGGGATGTACCTCAGTTATACAGCACTTGCCCAGCCTGTGCAAGGCTCTGGGTTCCAGCCCCAGCATGACCAAAAAAAAAAAAACCAATAAAAAACTTAAATTTATTATCATAGAGTCAGCTACTCTTAAATATCTATGTGAATCCTTCCAAAATCTCACTTCAGGGAAGAACATTAGCTACTTTTATTGGGGTGAGGGGATATGAGTGGTTACCAGTGACTGAACCCAGGGCCTCATGCATGCTAGGCAAATGCTCTACCACTGAGCTACATCCCTGGCCTGACCTTTGGCTTCTTGAAGTCTTTAACCCACTGGAAAGCTATGTGGAAGGCCATTCATAGGTGAAAGATATACGTAGAGGTATTTGAGCTGGAGATGTAGCTCAGTATTACAGCACTTGCCTAGCATGCACAGGACCCTGAGTTCAATCTCCAGTATCACACAAACAAACAAACAAATGAGAGAGACAGACACACAGACACTTTATGGTAAGAGCCAGGTGTGCTCCCAGGTGGAAAACCATGGCAACCTGAGAGTAAGCTCTGATGGAAATCTTGGACTGTACTCAGTCACCTCTGACCACCTGACATTACATGTTGTATCAAATATTCCTAAGTAACAGTGTTCACCTTGGAGTGAGGACTGGTAGTGTGTACAGAAGTACTAACAAAAGAATGGGGGTAGGAAACCTTTCGGAGATAATTTCTGAGGAATCTTCAGTCTGACAAACAAGAGCACTAGCAAGTGACACCTCTCATGGGAGCCGCTTCCATACTTATCCCCACAGCTGAATGGATATTACTTACCTAGAAAGACAAGCGTCTCATAATTGGTCCTCATGACACCCTTGTAAAGCTCTTTCTGCCACATCTCTAGGTCCTGCCATTCTTGCTCCGAGAAATAAATGGCAACATCTTCAAAAGTCAGAGGTAACTGAAATCACAGACATAGTTGTGACTGCTTCAAAATGACTCCAGCTCCTCATTCATTTAAAAGGCTTGTGTGGTGGTCAACTGTTTAGTCTGTTCAGCAGCCTCTTCCTTGGGAACTACTTCTTGTCCTAGTCCTGTCATGGGGTTCTGCTGTTAGCCACTAGAACCCACTCCACATTTCTTTTTTTTTTAAATTTTATTATTTAGTTATTTATTTTGGTACCAGGGATCGAACTCCAGTCCTTGTGCTTGTGAGGCAAGCGGTGGAACCACTGAGTTAAATCCACTCCACATTTCTTTGCACCTCTCCAAGCTATATATCCCTAGGCATGGAATGGAACTTTCTTTAAAAAAAAAAGGAGGGGGGAACAAATCACTATGTAACTTCATTCACTTAATATGGTATGGCCATTTTCCAGGTCAGTAGAAAGAGGCAAGCTCATTTTTGGATAAACTGCATTATAGTGCATGAATGTATATCTCCTTCTAAATGAACATACTCATTGTTTACTACAACTCCCTTTCTAAACTACAAGCATCACTGAGATGTACTTCTTTATGTATTAGTACTCTACTTTGTAGCATAAAGTCTAAAAAGGAGACAAACATCTTCAGTTTTACTTTTTGTTGTAAATCCAGGGCCTTGCATGTGCTAGGCAAGGGTTCTACCAGTGAGCTACAATCCCTACTCAATTTAATAATTATGTTTATTATGGTTGACTTGAAAAATTAATACTTGCTAAGGCTCATTAACTAGAATTATGTAAATTACATATTTGTTAATTTAAAATACTACCACTATGGGCCAGGGATTTAGCTCAGTGGTTCCAGCGCCTGCCTCGAAAGCCCGAGGTCCCGAGTTCAATCCCCGGCACCAAAAAATAAATAAAATAAAATACTACCACTACATAACTACTCATTCCACATCTCATTGACTTGTTTTCTTTAAACTCAGTTTAACTTCAATATGTTCTTTTCTGTGGCTATTAAAGCACCTTTTGTTTCGACTTTTATTTTTAATTTATGTTCATCTTTTTGTTACATTTGGTATGAAGTTTAGAATTAAGTTTTTAAAATTATAATTTCTTTATATTTAAATTGAAAATTCATTATTTTAATTTTGTGAAATAGTCATCTCTGCTATAACATATTAGGGATATATTGGGAATTTGTTTATGTGTAGTTTTGTCCGTGAGAAACATTAGGTCACTGGTTCTCAATCAGGGCAATTTTGTCTCCCAGAGCACTTTAGGCAAAGTCTGGTGACATTTCTGATTGGTGGAACTGAGGAAGGGGGTGTGCTAGTGTCATCTAGCGGTATCTGCCAAGGCTCGGACAGTCCCCATAGGGAAAACCTTCTGGTACAAAATGTCAATAGTGGAAAGGGTGAGAAATAAAAAACTGAGCTTCGTAGGACACCCAAAATGTTCAGACACACCCTTTAGACATCTACCAGCAACTGCAGATTTCCTGGTGTTATGAGCCCTATCTAAACACATCTGATATCACAATTTTCTATCTCATTTCACTACATGCACAAAACTGCTGTATGGACTATATACTGAGACCCTGTCTTAAAAAAAAAAAAAAGAAAGAAAAAAAGGCAAACGCATTATGGAGTTCAGCACCCCTCCACATTTCGGGCATGTAGAGGGTGTGGTGGAATGTATCCCGTGTTTTAGATTGAATAGGGTATTTTTAAGTTAATGATCTTAATTCATTTAACAACCAGCAAGAATACTCAGTAGAAAGGTTAGAAAAACATGCCATGACCTTGATTTCAATAAAACACTAAACAATATACAATCTGTATGGATTTTATTGCCCTTTACCCTCGGAACAACCCTTCTTTCCTACCCTCATTGCAAACGCGATCACGCTAGCGGCTAAATACTGACATTTAAGCACTCACAAACATCACCCCAAGCTCCTGGAATTTTAAATCCTTTAAACCTGGGCTCTGGATTCCGCTAAACGTGGGTTGGGTGATCCTCTCCGGCGCCCCTCGCCGCCTGGGCCGCGGTCCACGCTCGGCTTTGTTTTCGGGTCTGGACACCGGCTCCCCCGGGGTCTGACGCCACGCGTGTCGCCCTCCTGCGCGGACCCGCGCACCAGGCCGAGCGCGCCCCGAGCCCCCACGGGAGCCGCTTACCTGAGCCGGCGCGGCCATGGCCTTCGCGGTCTCCGCAGCCTACGAGCGGCCAACCGTCCCTGGCGCCCCCCCGAGAATCTCCCACACTCAGCCGCCCGCACCCCAAGACTATCCGCGGGGGTCCCAAACCCAGCGACGGGGCGCAGAGCATGCTGGGACACGGTGGTCCGGGAGATGACGGCTGCTCAGGCCCAGTGCGCCCCCTGCCGGCGAGAGGAGGGGACGCCGCCAGAGTCTGTTGAACCACTTTCAGCTGACCAGGTCTAGCGTCATAGCCCGCCTCCTGTGATGGATCTTCTGACTCTCGGGATCTCCTAGAGAGGGAAACAACCTGAGACAGAGGAAGAGAAGGTGGAAACAAAGGAGAAAGGGACGGGGAGAGACTCCACTTAGAGACACTGGGGAGAGGGTGGGAGCGTTTACCTGGGTTCCTCCCGAGGCAGCCAGGAGCCAAGCATTACCAGCTAGCATGGATCCTTGTCTCAGGGATAATGTAAAACTAAGGTACGAGTGTGCAGGCAGAAAGCTTTCACTGGAGAGCAAGAGGAAACAGACGGGGCTTCAGTTTGAGGAACAGGAGGGGAAAGGGGCACGGGTCTGAAGAAGAGAGTATCAGACTGGCCTGCCAACAAACACGGGGAGACCAGTTGTATGGGTTGCTGTGATAGGCTGGGGTCTGGCTGATCATCTCAGTCCTGAGTTCACAGTTCCAGAAGAATCCTTATGGCTTGAGGGTAAGTTCGGTTCCAATGAGCGACTGTTTTTGTCCCTGTGGCCAATCCAGGTATACGTGTGGGGTCCTGGAACCTCATCCATGCTTTACCTTGAAGCTGCTGCAGTTCCCGAAAGAGGTCCACTGAAGAGCCCAGCCAATGGTGCAGTCTGGCCGCCACAGGCTAAAACCTAAAAATCTTTGCAGGAAAGCACCATCAACTCATCTACAGGCTCATTCCCATAAGACTACCAGCCACGGGTGGCCCCATTCCTCTTTTTTTCTTTTCTTTTAAATGGTACTGAGGATTGAATTCAGAGAGTGTTGAGCTACATCCCCAGCCTGGTTTTTTTGGTTTTTGTTTTCCTTTTAAAATTTTGAGGCAGGTGCAGGCGATGTAGCCCAGTGACGCTGCACCTGCCTGGCAAGTGCAAGGTCCTGAGTTCAATTTCTGGTACCCCCAAAAAATATTTTTTGAGGAAGGGTTTTGCTGAGTTGCCCAGGCTAGCCTTAAACTTGAGCTGCTCCTGCCTCATCCTCCTGAATAGCTGAGATTACAGGTGCACACCTCCATGCCTGGTGGCATCTTTCCTCTTTGATTAGACACTATGATTCTGGTAGTATCTTTGATCCCAGGTGGTTCATTTTTGTTTTGGTTGTTCTTTAGACAGGGTCTGGGTGTGTAGTTAAAGGTGGCTTTGAACTCATTATATAGCCTAGGCTGGCCTCAAACTTGTGATCCTCCTGTTTCAGCATCCCGAGTGCTGGGGTTACAGGCATGGACTACCATGCCCAGCTTGATCTCAGATGATTATGCTTCAGGTAATTTGGAACTACATTTTGTACTATACAAACACGATTGTGTACAGTGAATCCAAGGATTTCCTAAGGAAGGAAAGCTACAGGTTGTCTTAGTCATGTAAAAGACTGATAGTCCCAGAGACAGGTGACAATTTGTTAAAATAGTCTGGAAAAATTACTTTATAGTGAAAGATTAGGCCACAGAGAAAAAATGGGAATAATGTCATGGACTGACTTCAGAGACCGTCAAATTAAGGGTAGTGTATTTTTAAAACTGTATCAGTCAGTGTTTACTAGAGACACATATAATATGAGATACACAAATACATAAAAATTTAGTTTGGCAAGGGTCAGGGATTTAGCTCCGTGGCACCACGCCTGCCTTGCAAGTGCAAGGTCCTGAGTTCGATCCCTGGTACAAAAAAAAAAAAAAAAAAGAATTTACAGGTTGGCTTATGATGGTCGGCCATAGAGTTGGGTGTGGAAGCGTGCAAAGGTCAGTCTGTGCCCTGGGGATCCGAAGGATCCAGTTGGAGGCCTGGAGGCTCTGCATTTGAAGGCTGGAGAGTCTGTGCTGGAAGGCTGATGGGTGAAAGCAAAGATTGGAGCTCCTTGGAAGGAAACAGAAGCAATCCTTCTTCATTTCTCTTTATAGCATTCTAGTGATAATTCTCCCTAGGGTGGGTCTTCCACACCCAGAATGATGCTGAGTAATCTAGTTGAGCATTATTTACTCAAATTGACACAATCAACCATCACATTAACTTTATTTTTTATTAGTACATATTTGTCATACATATTAATCAGATTCATCATAGGAAATTCATACCTATAGATAGCATATTTTAATTCTTTTTTGGCTCCATTTCCCTCCCCACCCTCCAGTCCCTCCTTCCTTCCTGATTTACAAAAGCTTTGTTTCCATTTTTTCCTTTCCATTCTTTTTTTCCCTTTTCCCTTCCTTCCATTCCTCCTCCTCCCCCTCCTCCCCTCCTCATTTGAATATTTTCTTCCTACCTCCTGATATCTATCAACTATTTTGGTCCTTATTTACACTTTTGGTTTTTCACACAAGAGAAACAATGCTATATTTCAACATATGTGTCTGATTTATTTCACTTAAAAGTATGGTTTCAAGGTACATCCATTTACCTAAAAATGTCTTAAATTTATTAAAGGGAAAGGGTAATGGGAGTTGCCAGAGACCCCTGCAGTGGTCCTGGCCTCCTGCAAGCCAGTATGACATCTGTGAGATAGGAAAGTGGGAATTAAAAGAAACACAGAGACAGGAACTTGAGAGAAACTGAGTCTTGGGCTGATCTAAGCTGCCCTGGGCAGCAAAGACAAAGGCCTCCCAGGACATCCAGTGTTTATTCATTCCAAGTGTGGGAAGGAGGGAGCTGGGCAGGCCTTGGGACACCTGCTGATAACAAGTATCAAGCAGGCAGAGCTGTTAAATGAGGGCACAAGCATATTTTAGCTGAAGAGAACAAACAATTCAGAAGGGTGGAATTTAGCTGGAGCCAAGTTGACCTTGACTGGGAGTGAACTCAGCCAAGCTCTGCTACTTCCAATGTGACACAGCCGAATTATGGAGGGGCAAGAAGCTTGTGCTATGATAGCCTGCTGATACTGGGCAGAGGTGTCTGCTACAGTTCATCCTTCTTTATGGCAGAGCAGTGCTCCATTATATATATAAACCACATTTTTTTTATCCATTCATCCACTGACAGGCATCTGGGCTGTTCCCAAGATTTGGCTATTACAGATTGTGCTGCTATAAACATGAGTGTAAATATATCCCTGTGGTATGATGCTTTTAACTCTTTCATAAAGATACCAAGAAGGGGAATAGCTGGATTAAATGGAACCTCTAGTTTTAGGTTTGTTTTTTGTTTTTTTGGTACTGGGGATTGAACTCAGGACCTTGCACTTATGAGGCAGGCACTGTGCCACTGAGCTAAATCCCCAGCCCTAGTTTTAGGGGGTTTTTTTGTACCAGGGATTGAACTCAGGACCTTGGGCTTTGGAGGCAGGCGGCGGCACCACTGAGCTGAATCCCTGGTCCATCCTAGTTTTGGGTTTTTAAGGAATCTCCACACTCATTTCCACAGTAATTTTACCAATTTGCATTCCCACCAAGAGTGGAGAAGGGTTCTTTTCTCCCCACAGTCTCACTGGCATTTGTAATTAGTTGATTACTCTAAATTTAGAAGTGACTTACTGATTACTATTTTAAACAAATCCCCCCTTACCCCTTTAAATATTTACTATCTACTCGTGCTGAATCCTTCCAAGGAGATTGCTCCAGCGTATATCTCCAGGTCCTCACTTTGCTCCTTTTACCAAAAAAAATGCAAAACACAATTCCATTGTGCATCTTAAGGGCTCCAATCATCAAAAACAGGAAAAAAAATCTTTGGAGTAGCCAATTAAGTTGAATAAAAAAATCCACATGAGTGCGGTTTGGTTGGGGCAGGAATCCACTCCTATGTTCCTGGTAATCTGATCCCGCTCCATGAATCCTTGTAATTCATCCTCCCTATCCTAGCCACATTATGATTTGAATCCAGTGATCCAGCTCCAAGAATTGGAATCCAGTGAGCCCTCTCCAATCCAAACCTTTATAACCAGCAAAACCAAAAAAGAGGAGGCAAAATGTTAGATACTATAATCAAAAAAGGTTTCTGAGGAATGATGAGTTATGTCTGTCATCAATTTAACAGATGTACATCAATAACTATCAAATTTCCCAAAACAAGTTTCTGAATGGTGTTCAGATAAATTTTAGAAACTTAAATCATCATAGAGACTAACTGGAAGAAGCATTTTATATTTACAGTTCAACTGATAATGCCAACACTTGTTACTGTACAGCGTATTACAGGTTTTGTGGTTACAGTTATGTAGTTGAAAAGTTTATTGATAGTTACCCACCTAAGTCTAAACTAAATCTAATGTTCCCATCTGCAATTTAATTTGTAAATTAAAGTGTCTTAAACGTGAGTCAATTATGAGTATTAGTTTAAAGGGGAAGGTGAGACTTAAAAAAGTACTCCCAACTAGATTATCTACACCAATACATTGGCATTCTATATTTTGCTTTCATTTTGTCTTAAAAAAATGAAATAGCAATGCTCTTTTATCAGTCACACAGAGGACATGCAGATTTAGCAGTATTGATATTATACTC
Organism: Heterocephalus glaber; assembly: GCF_000247695.1. The sequence goes on along the minus strand of NW_004624800.1, from coordinate 6,691,541 downwards.
TATCTCACTGGAATTAAAGACACCCTGTACCCACATGTACACCAACAGCAGGTCACACACTAACAGTTGTAACTAAGCACTGTGACAAATTAGCCAGTTCTTCCCACATTAGTCCCTATTAAAACAAAAAAGGGGGAAGGGAGCAAAATAGTTACAAAATGGGCAATGTTATTTTGCCACAATTGCAAAGGTTTAAAGAGCAAAGCAATTGTAGCTTGATGATAACTGCAAAAGATGTTTGCAAGTGTTTTAAGGTAGATATATATTTTTCACTTTCAACCCTTGCCTTTTAGTAAGGTCAATACTGCCAATTTCATCTGTGACAATAGCACTTGGAGTCATACCATTGCCTCCATTATTGATCTGATCCTCCTCAATCCTCCTTTTGACAATCCTAAAATGATTGAAATGTGCTCCACAATCCTTAATCCAAAGCATTCTTAATCCATCTCTTCAGATAGGTCTACAGAAAGACACATGAAAAGCAAGATAAACATAAGAACTTCCCCAGATAAGATAACCACAAACATCCCCAACATCCCAGTTCACACAAACCAGAGCAGAATAGACATTTACACAATATCACAGTCTGAAGGCACGGAGAGTTAACTAAATTGAAACAATCCTGTCTATGACATCACTTAAAATACAATTTATCAAAGACA
>NW_004624800.1:6643909-6680839 GCF_000247695.1 Heterocephalus glaber | reverse complement strand
CACCCCCAAAAGTCATCATTTTAACAGAGGAAAGGAAAAAGCCATATGATCCTGTCAGTAGTTGTAGAAAAAGTATTGGACTAAATTCTACAGCTCTTCATGGTAAAAGCTATCAGGGGACTAGAAGTAGAACAGAACCTTCTCAAAGTGAGTTTGTTATTAATGTGCAGAAATGCTATTGATTTTTGAGTGTTGAGTGGTGCCGAATTTGATTATTAATTCTAGGAATCTTTTGGTGGAGTTTTGGGGTTTTCTATGTAGAGTATCATGTCATCAGCAAATACTGATAATTTAACTTCTTCTTTTCCTATCCATATTTCGTTTATTTCTTTCTTTTGTCTAATTTCTCTGGCTTTTTCCAGATCTATATTGAATAAGAGTGGAGATAGTAGACATCTTTGTCTTGTTCCTGATTTTAGAGTGAAAGCTTTCAGTTTTGGGCCATTTAGTATGATATTGGCAGTTGGTTTGTCATAGATGGCCTTTATCAGATTGGGATAAAGACCTTCTATTCCAATTCTCTGTAGGGTTTTTATCCTGAATCAGTGGTGAACTTTGTCAAATACTTTTTTTTTGTCTATTGAGATCATTATATTGACTTTGTCCTTGATTCTATTGATGTGGTATATTACATATATTGATTTGCATATGTTAAACCATATCTGCATCCCTAGGATGACTCCTATTTGGTCATGTTGTATAATCTTCTTGATGATCTGCTGCAGTCTGTTTGTCAGTATCTTATTGAAGACTTTTGTATCTATGTTCATTAGGGAGATTGGCCTATAGTTCCCTTTTTTGGTTAGGTCTTTCTCTGGTTTTGGTATCAGGGTAATGCTTGCTTCTAGCAGTGAGTTTGGAAATATTGCTTCCCTTTCGATTTCATTAGAGTTTGAGGAATAATGGCATTAGATCTTCTCTAAACTTCTAGAATTCAGAAGTGAGTCCATCAAGACCTGGTCTTTTCTTTTAATTACTTCTTCAATTTCATTGACTGATATTGGGTTATTAAAATCTTTATATCTTCTTGATTCAGCTTTTTAACTCATATGTACCTATGAATGTGTCCACTTCTTCTGATGTTTCCATCTTATTAGTCTACAGGTTCTTAAAGTAGGTATTGATGATCTTCTGGATTTCTGCAGGGTCCATTGTGATTTCACACATTTCATTTGTAATTGGATGGATTTGGGTCTTTTCTTTCCTTTTTTTGATAAGGTTGGTTATGGGTTTGTCTATTTTATTATCTTCCAAAGAACCAATTCTTTGATTCATTGATTCTTTTTTTTTTGGTACTGGGGATCGAACTCGGGTCCTTGCGCTTGCACAGCAGGCAGTGAAACTACTGAGCTAAATCCCTGGCCCTGATTCATTGATTCTTTGTATTATTGTCTTAGTCTCAACTGCATTAATTTCTGCTCTGTACTTTATAATTTCTTTCCTTGTACAGGCTTTGGGTTTAACTTGCTGTTCTTTTTCTAGAATCTTGAAGTTCAACATTAAGTTATTTATTTGAGCTTGCTCTGTTTTCCTGATGTGGGAATTCACTGTTATAAGTTTTCTTCATAGGACTGTTTTCATTGTGTCCCATAAGTTCTGATATGTTACTTGACATTATTCTTCAACTGTAGAAACTGTCTAATTTCTTTTAAAATTTCATCTGTAACCCACTGGTTGTTCAGAAGGACATTAATTTCCATGTGTTTATGCAGTTTTGCTGTTTCTTTTGGCACTGATTTCTAATTTCATTGCACTATAATCTGATAACATGCATGGGATTTCAATTCCTTTGCATTTACTTAAGCATTTACTTTGCATTTACTTTACTTTGTTCTCTCTCTTTTTTTTTTTTTTTGACAGGGTCTCGCTATGTAGTTTAGGCTCGCCTTAAACTTACTATGTAGCCCAAGCTGTTCAAGGTGATCCTCCTGCCTCAACCTCCCAAATGCTGGGATCATGGTGTGGGCCAACATGCCTGGCTTACCTAAGCATATTCTATGAGTCTATTTTGGAGACCATCCCATGTGCAACTGAGAAGAAGGTGTATTCTGTTATTGTTGGGTAGAACACTATGTAGATATCTACTAAGACCATTTGTTCAAAGGTTTGTTTCAGCTCTGATATTTCTTTATTGGTTTTTTTGTCCAGTTGATCTGTCTAGTCATAACAGTGGAGTATTGAGGTCCCTCATTACAATTGTATTAGTGCTTTCTTGATTTTCCATGTCCATTAATATTTGTTTTATATAGTTGGGTGTGCTGGTATTTGGTGCATATATATTTATGATTGTTATATCTTCCTCTTGGATTATTCCCTTGACAAGTATGTAGTGGCTTTCTGATCAGTCTTGGCTTGAAATGCACTTTGTCTGTTTCTTAGTTGCTTTTTCTCATTGCTGAGACAAAATAGCTGACACCCAAAGTTAAAGGGGGAAGGGTTTATTTCTGCTCACAATTTATAGAGTTTTCAGTCCTTAATTGGGTGGCTAAAAGGCAGGGTGGCATAGCAGAGGGGCATTGCAGAGGAGAAATAGTTCATGGCAGGCAGAAGGCAGCAAAAACATCCAAACAGCATGCAGCAAACAAGTGACAACCAATGACTCTTTCTGTCTCTCATATCTTATCTAAGCTATTTACCGTTAATCCTAGCACTATCCAGGCACTCACACCCTTAATCCTAGGATTGCATCCTTGATCCCAGCACTGCACACCCTATATAGAGCCACCTCTGAAAAGCCCCACCTATGACTGCATGACACTTTGGGGGAACATTTAGATGTAAGCCATAAAAGTTTGCAAATAGAATAGCTACTCCTGCTTTTTTCTGGGTTCTTGTTGTGTGGAGTATTATTTTCCATCTTTTAACTTTCAGTCTATGAATTTCTTTTCTTTCTTTTTTTTTTTTTTTTTTTTTACCAGGAATCTAACTCAGGACCTTGTGCTTGTGAGGCAGGCGATGGTATGAATTTCTTTTTGAGTTAAATGGGTTTCTTGTATGCAGCATATTGTTGGATCTTGTTTCTTGATCCTTTCTGCCAATCTGTTTCTTTTGATTGGAGAATTGAGACCATTCACATTGATGGTTATAACTGATAAGCTTTGACATCCTTGTAATATTTTTTACACTGTCATGCTATTTATTTATTTCTGGTACTAGGGATTGAACACAGGACCTTGCACTTGCCAGGCAGCCACAGCACCACTGAGCTAAATCTCTGGCCCCCATCCTGGTCATATTATTTTCCTGTGGTTGGCTCCTTTTCTTTCCCTTCTGTTAATTGCTTACCTTGCCTGGTAGATTCATTTTATTGAGATTATTGGAATTAGTGTCTTCATTGTCTCTTTCTAGAATATGCTTCAGAACTTTTTGGAGTGCTGGTTTGGTGGTCATGAATTTCTTCAGTTGTTCTTTATCATGGAAGTATCTTATTTCTCCATCAATTTGGAAAGATAATTTTGCATGGCACAACAATCTGGATTGAAGGTTATTTTCTTTCAGAGCTTGAAATACTTCACTCCAAGTACTCCTTGATTTAGTGGTTTGTGTTGAAATATCTGCTGTGATTCTGATGGGTTTTCCTTTATAGGTGATTTGTTTCTTTTCTGTAACACCTTTTAATATTCTGTTCTCAGTCAGGTGTGGTGGCACATGCCTGTAATCCCAGATCTTAGGAGGCTGAGGCAGGAGGATTGCCATGAGTTCAAGGCCAGCCTGGGATATATAGCAAGACCCTGTCTCAAAAAACAAACCAATAAACAAAAAACCACAAACATACAAAAAATACTAAACAACAACAACAACAACAAAAAAGCCACATTCTGTTCTTGTGTTGAATTTCTGAATTTTTTTTTTGGTACTGAAGATCAAACTTGGGACCTTTTGCCTATGAGGCAGGCAGCAGAACCACTGAGCTAAATCCCTGGCCCTGGAATCTTGATTATCATATATGCATTGGTGTAGTTTTTTTCTGATCATGGCTAATTGGGGATCTATATGCATCACTTATCTATAGGTCAAATTCTTTTTCCATGGTTGGGAAGTTTTCTGCTCTTACTTCTGTGACAGGTATTTTATGTCCTTTGTGTTGTCTTCTGATTTTTTCATTGATTCCAGCTAACCTTATTCTTTTTTGCATTGTCTAGCCACCGTTAGATTGATTTTTCAAGGCTGTTTGCTATTTTTAAGGAGTCTTTCATTTGATGACCACTAATGACAGCCCTATCTTCTATTTTTTGTTTGTTTGTTTCGGTATGGGGATTGAACTCATGACTTTGCACTTGCAAGGTGGGCACAGCACCACTGAGCTAAATCCCCGGCCCAAGCCCTGTCTTCTAGATCTGATATTCTTCTGTCTTCACATTGGTTGATTTTGCTGTGTATACTTTCAATAGAATTTTTTTCAATAGAATTTTTAATCTTTTAGATATCTGTTTGTATCTGTTTTATGGCATCCAGTTTTTTCCTGTGTTGGGCATACATATAGTTTCCCTAAGCTCCTCTATTTTAAAAAAAAATCTGTATCTACTCTAGATTTGTTGATCTTTTCCTTCATTGTGGTCATCATCTCTTTAGCTACCTGTGTGATTACTTCTGATTTGTTTTCATCTAGGTATTTATTCATCTGTTTTGTTGCTTTTGCTGCTACCATTTCATAAGATTTGGGTGGGTGGCTTTTTTTTTTTTTTTTGGTACCAGGGATCGAACTCGGGTCCTTGCACTTGCGCAGCAGGTGGCCAAACCACTGAGCTAAATCCCCAGCCCAGCTTTTGATTTCTTCAACCTCAATGCACTCTGGGCTTGCTTTGGGTGAATTGGGTGTTTTAGATTGCACTTGCTTCTGTGTTTAATTTTCTATTTTTATTTTTGCTTGTTTTTGGTATTGAGGATTTAAGTTGCTTAAAGTAGGTAGTTTTATTACTAGTATCAAGACCACTCTAGGTAGTGACTACTTTTCAGAGCTGTCTTGTAGGTGTAGCTGGCTTTTGGGCTTTGAGTCTGTCTCAGGATGCTCCCTCTTCTGTTTCTTAGGGATGAGAGGTTGCAGCCTGTTTGGCCCAGCACCCAGGTCTTTTGTACTAGGCTATAGTATTGTCTGTTGCCCCCAGACAATCCAGGTATTGACATACAAGAAGGGTCAACTGATCACAATGGCTATGTCACCTTGGGTAACTTAGTACAATCAACAATAACTATAGCATCTAACACAAACTAGAAAATGGCAAACTGGTTTTTTTGTTTTGGTACCGGGGATCGAACTCAGGTCCTTGCACTTGCGCAGCAGGTGGCGAAACCACTGAGCTAAATCCCCTGCCAGAAACTGACTTTTTTTTTTTCTTTGTTACGGGGGATCGAACTCCAGTCTTTGAGCTTGCAGGGCAGGCAGCGGAACCACTGAGCTAAATCCCCGGACCCAAATGGCAAACTGTTATAATCAATACTTTGTCACCTTTAACCCTAGGTAGAAGATTTATAGTTGTATTACAAAATATAAGAGAAATCAGAAAATTATATATAGTAAATATCCCTTTGATAGAATAATTTACCCCTCTTCACCATAAAGGAGTATTCAGCCATAGTAAGATATAGTTATTGAATTATAAAAGTGGTACAGGTGTGAGAGTATGAAGGAAAAAGAGCACAAGAGGGCTGAGGATTTAGCTCAGTGGTTCCAGCACCTGCCTTGCAAGCGCAAGGTTCCGAGTTCAATCCCCCATACCAAAAAACAAACAAACAAAAAGGAGCACAAGAAATTCAGTATGAATTAAAAAAAGCAGTGATAGATGTGAAGAATGTGGTAAGATTGATGTAGGAGGTCCAGTTAAAGAATAAATAGAAAAGAAACAAATCACCTATAAAGGAAAGCCCATCAGAATAAGTCAAGGAGAGCTTGGGGTGAAGCATTTCAAGCCCTAAAGGAAAACAACTTCCAACCCAGACTGATGTACCCTGAAAAGCTAACCTTCAAAATTGATGGAGAAATAAGATACTTCCATGACAAAGAACACCTGAAGAAATTTATAACCACCAAACCAGCACTCCAAAGTGTTCTGAAGGATATTCTAGAAAGAGATGATAAGGATTACAACTCCATGAACCCCAAGAGAATGAATCCACCAGGCAAGGCAAGAAATTAAACAGAAAAGGAAAGAGGGAAGCCCAATAGCAGGAAAATAACAAGACAGAGATAAGACAATACGTATCAATTATAACCATACATTTTAATGGTCTCAATTCACCCATCAAAAGAAACAAACAGACTGGCAGAATGGATCAAGAAACAATATCTCACAATATGCTGCATACAAGAAACACATTTAACTGAAAAACAAATTAATAGACTGAAAGTCAAGAGATGGAAAACACTACTCCATGCAACAGGAAACTGGAAAAAAGCAGGGGTAGCTATTCTATTTGCAGACAAAGTGGATTTCAAGCCAAGACCAATTAAGAGAGACAAAGGTCACTACATCCTGGTAAAGGGAACAATCCAAGAGGAAGATATAACAATCCTAAATATATATGCACCAGATAGCAGTGCATCCAACTATACAAAACCAATATTAACAGACATGAAAAATCACATAAGCACTACTACAGTTATAATGGGGGAACTCAATACCCCACTGTCACATATACACAGATCAACCAGACAAAAAATCAACAATGAAATATTAGAATTGAAGCAAACTTTTGAACAAATGGACTTAGTAGATGTCTACAGAGTGTTCCCCCCCCAACATCAGAATACACATTCTTCTCAGCTGCACATGCGACTTTCTCCAAAATAGACCACATACTAGCTCATAGAACATGCTTAAGTGAATGCAAAGGAAATGAAATAATCCCATGCATAGTATCAGACCATTGTGCAATGAAATTGGGAATCAAGAGCAAAAGAAACCACAGGAATTTCATAAAGACATGGAAATTAAATAACACCCTCCTGAACAACCAATGAGTCACAGATGAAATTAAAGAAGAAATCAGACAATTTCTACAATTAAATTATAATGACAATACAAGATACTGGAACTTATGGGGCGCAATGAAAGCAGTCCTATGAGGGAAATTTATAGCAGTGAATTCCCATTTCAGGAAAACAGAGCAGGCTCAAACAACCTAATGTTGAACCTTGAGCTTCTACAAAAAGAAGAACAAGTCAAACCCAAAGCTCGTATGAGGAAGGAAATTATAAAAATCGAGCAGAAATTAATGCAGTAGAGACTAAGAAAACAATACAAAGAATCAATGCATCAAAGAGTCGGTTCTTTGAAAGGTTAAATAAAATTGACAAACCCATAGGCAATCTTATCAAAAAAATGAAAGAAAATACCCAAATCCTTCCATTTAGAAATGAAAAGGGTGCAATCACAACAGATCCTGCAGAGATCAGAAGATCATCAATATCTATTTCGAGAACCTGTATTCTAATAAAATGGAAAATACAGAAGAAATGGACAGATTCCTAGATACATATGAATTACCAAAACTGAATCAAGAAGATATAGAAATTCTAAATAAACCAATATAAGCCAATGAAATTGAATATGTAATTAAAAAACTACCAACAAAGAAAAGCCCTGGCCCTGATGGATTCACTGCTGAATTCTACGAGAAGTTTAGAGAAGACCTAATGCCGTGACTGTGACTACTCAAACTCTTCAAACTCTTTAATGAAATTGAAAGGGAAGCAATATTCCCAAATTTATTCTTGGAAGCAAGCATTACCTTGATTCCAAAACCAGAGAAGGATCCAACCAAAAGGATCCTTCCAACCAAAAAGGCCAATTTCCCTAATGAATACAAAAATCCTCAATAAGATACTAGCAAACAGAATGCAGCAAATCATCAAGAAGTTCATACACCATAACCAAGTTGGATTCATCCCAGGGGTTCAGGGATGGTTTCACATACACAAATAAATGTAATACACTACATTAACAGAACCAAGGAAAAAAACTATATGATTCTCTCAATAGATGCAGAAAAAGCACGTGACAAGGTCCAACACCTTACAGAAAATTGGTATAGATGGTCTTTATCTCAATCTGATAAAAGCCTTCTATGACAAACCAACAGCCAACATCATACAAAATAGACAAAAACTGAAAGCTTTCATTCCAAAATCAGGAATAAAACAAGGATGTCCACTGTCACCACTCTTGTTCAAAATCGTGCTGGAAAGAGTAGCCAGAGCAATTAGACAAGAGAAAGAAATAAAAGGAATAGGATAGGAAGGGAAGAAGTTAAATTATCATTATGTGGGGATGACATGATACTCTACATAGAAGACCCCAAAAACTCCACCAAAAGACTTAAATTTGATAAACAAATTCAGTGGCATAGCTGAATACAAAGTCAACACTCAAAAGTCAGTACCCTTCCTGTACACAAATAACAGACTCACAGAGAGAATCCCTTTCACAATAGCATCCAAAAAAATGAAATACTTAGGAACCAATCTAATGAAGGAAGTAAAAGACCTCCACACTGAAAACTATAGTACTCTAAAAAAAGGAGATTGAAGAGGATATCAGAAAATGGAAAGATATCCCTTGTTCTTGGATAGAAAGAACCAATATAGTGAAAATGGCCATATTTCCAAAATTGTTATACAGATTCAATGCAATTCCAATCAAAATTCCAATAGAATATCTCATAGAATTAGAAAAAACAATCCTAAAATTCATTTGGAACCAGAAGAGACCTAGAATAGCAAAGGCAATTCTGGGCAACAAAGGCAAATCTGGGGGTATCACAATCCCTGACTTTAACAAAGCTATAGTAATAAAAACAGCATGGTACTGGCAATAGAACAGACCTGAGGATCAACGGAAAAGACTAGAGGATGCAGAAACAATTCTAGACATATTCAACCACCTTATCTTTGACAAAGGAGCCAAAACTTCACTGGACGAAAGATAGCCTTTTTAATGAATGGTGCTGGAAGAACTGACTTTTCACATGCTGAAGATAAAAACCAGACCCATATCTTTCACCATGCCCTAACCTAAAATTGAAATGGATCAAAGATCTAAATATTAAAACAGAAACACTAAATCTGCTGGAAGAGAGAATAGGTAGAAGGCTTGAGGATATAGGAGCAGGCAAAGACTTCATGAACAAAACCCAGACCACATGGAACCTCATCTTATTAAAAAGCTTTTTCACAGCAAGAGAAACCATCAACAAAGTGAAGAGACAACCCACAGAGTGGGGAAAAAATTGTACCAGATTTTCAGATAAAGGACTATTATCTAGAATAAAGAACTCAAAAAAATTAGACTCCCCCCAAAATGGGCATCTGAAATAAAAAGACACTTTTCAGATAAAGAATTAGAAACAGCAAATAAATATATGAAAAAATGTTCAACATCACTGGTCATTTGAGAGATGCAAATTAAAACAACGCTGAGATTCCACCTCCTGAAAGAATGGCTGCTATCAAGAAATCAACCAAGGGCCAGGGATTTAGCTCAGTGGTTCCGCCGCCTGCCTCACAAGCCAAGGACCTGAGTTCGATTCCCAGTACCAAAAAAGAAAGAAATCAACCAATAACAAATGCTGGAGGGGCTGTAAGGAGAAAGGAACCCTTCTCGAAGGTTGCTGGGAGTGTAGACTTTTGCAGCCACTGTGGAAATCAGTGTGGATTTTTGTCAAGAAACTAAAACTAGAGATTCCATTTAACCCAGCTATTCCTCCTCTTATCTTCCTAAAAGAATTAAAAGTATCATACCACACTGGTATATGCACACCCATGTATATAGCAGCACAGTTTGTGATAGCTAAATCTTGGAAACAGCCCAAATGTCCATGAACTGATGAGTGGATAAAGAAGATATGCTTTTTTTGTACAATGGAGTACTATTCTGCCATAAAGAAGGATGAGCTCCAGACATTTATAGCTAAATGGATGGACCTTGAGACCATACTCTTAAGTGAAATAAATCAGACTCACATTTAAACACTGCATTGTTTCTCTGGTGTGAGAAACTGAGTGTGGAAATAAGTACTGAGATGTATAATGGATGTTGGGAAATGGGAAGAACGTGCTCAAATGAGAAGGGGAACAAGGGAGGAGGGAGGAAGGAAGGAAGGGACAAGAAAAAAGTGAAAACAGAAAAAATGGAAACAAAGCTTTTGTACATAAGGAGGGGAGGGGCCTTGAGGGGGAAATGGGATAAAATAAAAAAAAATTTTAAAGAGTAAATGGAAATTAGTAATATTAGATAACAGTAATAGAGACAATCACACAGGAGAGGCTTAAATAATAGGGAATGGAGATGAAACTAAAGGAAAAGAAAGAAAAAATATTAAAGGAATTAGTAGAAAGAGAGAAAGAAAAGAAGGGGGCACGAGAGAGTAAAAAGTATTAATGTTCAAACATATAATTCGAAGTAAATTTAAATTGGGTGGACAAGTAACCAGGTGGTTAAACTCCAACCTCCACCCAAAGCAAACAACAATAAAAGTGAAAAATAAAAAAATATACCAATAATGGAGGGAAAAAAGTTGCTATATATTTCCAGATGAATGTTTCATTCCCAGGTCAATAGTCTTTAATCTTACAAGTCACATTCCTCTCCGACTTTTTTTTTTTTGGTACAAGGGATGGAACTCAGGACTTTGTGCAAGACAGGAAGTGGCACCACTGAGCTAAATCCCACGCCTCGCCTTTCTTTATAGTGTGTGAATTTGTATGGAAGTCATTCAATTCAAAGGAGCCTCTCTCCATAGTCCCATGTATGGCAGCTGTTCGAGCTGGGTAACCGGACCAGGGAAGGTGTGGAGCCTTGTTTTTGAGCCTCCTGTTGATTCCTTCTCTTTTTTTTTTTCCTGGTACCAGGGACTGAACTCAGAACCTTGTGCTTGCAGGGCAGGCACAGTGCCACTGAACTAAATTCCCAGCCCTCTTGATTCCTTGTTGCTGGTTACCTGATGGATTTTCCAGTGTCTGTGGGACAGGCTTCTGGTATATGGAGGCTCCTGTGGGCTCTCAGACTCATCAGTCCTGTGGATGCTCAGGGGCAAGACAAATTGCCCAGAACTAACCTGGGCCGATTTCTACAAGCCCAGTGAGGGTGCAGAGCACTAGGTGGTGTCTCGCAGGTGTCCAGAGTACCAGGCAGAATAGGAATTAGTCCATGCTGCTTAATCAGAGGATGGGCCTACTATGTTAGCCAGGGACTGTGTCTGGAGCTCTGACTGAACGCAAGGTGGAGACTCCGCTGTGCCCAGGGTGCGTGAACACCTTGTGTAAACTTTGGTTGTCCAGGGACTGGTGTTAGGTGTTAGACTGAGACTCTGGTGGGTCCAGGATTGGAGGTCAGTGAGAGCTCAGTGTAGGCTCAAGGACCCTGCAGTGCTGAGTATGGACTCAAACTGGACCAGTCTTAGCTCTGTGTGCCAAATCAATGTTCCAGCTTGCTTGGGATAAACTGTAGGCTAACAATGACTCAGGATTCAATATTGAAGACTCCAACACAGGAAATGGTTGCCCACTTATCTGCTCAGTATCTGAGAATGAACAGGAAGGTCTGGGGAGGGAGCAGCTCCCTGATCACTCCCCCTTGGTGTGTTCTGGTGAAAACTACTGCCAGGCTGCAATATCCTGTTTGGAAAGGGGATAGTGATCCAAGGAGCCATATACCCCAAGTCTATCCTGTGTGGCTCAACTCTGTCACACTACTTAGATCCTACCAGCTAGTTGGGAACTTCTTGGAATGGCAGTTCCTGTGTTGGGTGAGGGCTGAGGCCCTGTGTGCAGCCTTGTCTGACTGCTTTGCCTCTTTTAAATTCCTATGTGTATGTTTTGTTTGAGCTACAAGTCTCTTCTTTCAAATTGATTTTTTGCCTCAGGACATAGGTCCCATTCTTCCAATTACCTGTTTTCACTTGATCTTTTAGTCTCTCAGATAGGACTCTTCCTGTTTAGTCATGTTACTACCCTAGGCAAATGTATTTAAGAACTGACCTAAGTTCTTGAAAATGCAGAGGCTTAGCTAAATAATGCTGCATCTACAATGGTGGAATTCTAGACTTTTTTTTTTTTTGAGACAAGGTCTATGTAGTACAGACTGGCCTTGAACTTGTGGCAATCTTCCTGTCTCAGCCTCCCAAGTGCTGGGACTACAGGTGGGCACCACACCCAGTTTAGATAATTTAAATTACTCCAGAAGGAGGGCCAGGGATTTAGCTCAGTGGTTCTGCCACCTGCCTCGAAAGCAGAAGGTCCCAAGTTCCGTCCTGAGTTCGATCCTCAGTTCCAAAAAAAAAAAAAAAAAAATTACTACAGAAGGAAATAACATGTAAATGGATAATCATTTTGATAAATGAGATGAACATTTATTTTTAGTTATACAGAGAAACTTCCCCCAAGAAACAGATGCTGTCTCACCATTTGAGAAAAATGAAAATCCACTCTGAGAGAGAAAAGACTGAAGATTTTAAGACAAATTTAAACAGCAAGGCCGAGCAGTGGCAAAACTGGCAGGTGTATGGGGAGAAAGGTTCTAGTATGTCACATTTTTTCGGGCCATGGTTTCCTAATTTAATGAAGGGACTGTCATACGCTTTGGTGGCATAGAAACTCTCTAGCAGATCAGTGTAAAATGCTTCTTTAGGTTCAATCCCCAGCAACATACACACACACTCTTACTCCTAACATGACTTGCAGTCTGTCTTTGTCTTGCCAAGGTTACCTGTAATTTTTGTTAAAAGCCATCAGGTCCTGCTGATTACACATCTGGCCAGAGTGCCTGTAGCCTGTATTCTATGGATTTACTTATTTTTGGTTTTTTAAGACAGGGTCTCCTTACATGGTTCAGGCTGGCCTTGAATTCACTATGGGCAATCTTCCCACCTTAGCCTCCCCAGAGCTAGGATTACAGGCATGTGCCACCATGTCTGGCTGCATTCTGTGAATTCTTTACCCTGTCTTAAGTAGAGCCAACTGAGCAGCTGGGTCCCCCTAACAGCTGTCACCCCCTGACTGTGTGGCTTGACTTGGAGATTGGAGAGGCTTCTCCCTGGCATGGACAGTGAGGTGGGTGTTGAGAGCCCCCATGTAGGTAAAGCTCCTTCCACACTCTCCGCAGGAGAAAGGCCTCTCCCCACTGTGCTGCTGCAGATGGGCCGTCAGACTCCTCTTCTGGAGGAAGCCTTTGCCACACTCGGGACACTGGAAGGGCTTCTCCCCGTTGTGTGTATACAGGTGGACCTTCAGGCTACCCCGGATGCAGTAGCTCTTGTCACACTCTGGACACTGGAAGGGCTTTTCGCCGCTGTGGACCCGAGAGTGTTCTGTAAGCCGGTACTGGTGGGTGAAGCTTTTGCCGCACTTATTGCAGGAGAAGGGCTTTTTGCTACTGTGCTGGAATAGGTGGCTCTTCAGATTCCCCTTGAGCCGGAAACTCCTGTCACACTGGGGACATTGGTAGGGCTTCTCCCCACTGTGGACCCGCAGGTGCTCAGTGAGCTGCGACTGCTGAGCGTAGGACTTGCCGCAATCGCCACACTCAAAAGGCTTTTCGCCCCTCTGTGTGTGCTGGTGGGACTTCATGGAGGCCTTCCAGGAGAAGCTCTTATTGCACTCAGGACACCAGAAGGGCCGTGCCTTGCTGTGAAGCCACGTGTGCTCCAGGAGATGCCAGTGGCCCCGGAAACTCTGGCCACACGTGGTGCAGAAGGGCTTTTCCGCAGCATGGATCTTGAGGTGTTGTGTGGGCCTAGAATGCCAAGGAAAGGTTTTTGTGCACTGGGTACAGGGGAACTCCTTCTGCCAGGTGTGGACGCCAGCATGGCATGCCAGCTTGGAGGACCGGGTGAACCTCTTGCCGCAGTCCCTACAGAAGGGCTTCTCCTCCCTGTGCAGGCACTGGTGAGGCCTCATGGCATTCCTCCAGAAGCAGCTCTGGGCACACTCCAGGCACTGGAAGGGCTGCTTCCCCCTGTCCTGGGATTGGTGGGCTATGAGCCTTCTCTGTAGGCGGAAACTCTTGTAACACTCAGGACATGGAAAGGGCTTCTCTCCTGTGTGACCCCTGACATGCTCTGTGAGCTTGGTCTTGTAGATGAATTTCCGCCCACAGTCGTCACAATCAAATTGCTTTTCCCCACTGTGCATCCTTTGGTGGGTCTTTAGGGCAGCCTTCCTGGTAAAGTACCTGCCACACTCTGAGCAGCAGAAGGGCTTTTTCCCACTGTGCTGGCAAAGGTGCTCGGTGAGCTTGCACTGCTGGGCAAAACCCTTGCCACACTCCCCACAGCAAAACAGCTTCTGCCTGCTGTGCAGATGCAGGTGCTTCCTCAAATTGGCCTTGTACTGGAAGGCCTTGCCATAGTTGGGGCAGGGGAAGGGCTGCTGCCCTGTGTGGACAGCCTGGTGAGTGGCCAGGCTGCACCTCAGGTAGTAGCTCTGCCTGAACTCACTACACTGGAATGGCTTCTTCCTTTGAGGGAACATCGGGGTCCGCCTGTGTTCTGACTGCCCTCTGGGTTTACTTGTGCACTTTGCACATTTCCGGGGCTGGTTCTTGGAGTGGCTCTTTCTGTGCTTTACTAAGATGCTCTTCATCTGGAAGGCTTCCCTACAGACAAAGCAGGAGTAGGATCTGGGCTCTGGATGAATTTCCAAGTGGCCTGCAGCACTCATAGGCTTACACCACGGGTTTTTCTTGTCCTGATTAAGTGCTGAAGTGTGAAGTTTTTTATTTATGATCTCTGTTTCCTGGAGTCGTGGAGACTGAAAGTTGGCTCTCTGATCTGATAAACCCTCTGGTTCCTTCCCAAATAAGTTAGCACACAAGTCCTGATTGTGAAGACCATTTAAATGGCATTCTTCTCCTTTTGTCCTGAGAGTTCCTTGGGCATCTGGAAAAGAAAAAAAAATCAGTCATAAGCGATATGTCTACTGCATAGTGGGGTTCAAGGACTATCTTACCTCTCATCTCAGTGACTTTGTGAACTTGCCTCCTGCAGGTAATTTATGCTTAACTTTTATATTCTTTTCACCTTATGTTAAAAAATGGCTTCACATGAAAAAATTAGGAAAAAATGCATTTTGTGAACATACAGAAAACCCTCTGTGGGTAAGCAGAAGTTGGAGACAATAAAAATGAGCCACTCTGAGAGTCTGACTGTACTATTATACCATTTCCTCAAACCTGTGAAATAAACAGCATAATTTAAGTAGGGAGGCTTACAGTCATATTCCTGTCTCCTTGATTCCATAGATGTCAAGAAAAATTCTCCAAAAAAAAAGCTAACATTTGATCCCCAGTACCAAAAAAAAAAATGCTAACAAAAAATATCTTCTTAGAAATGTCAAGTGGCCGGGTGTGGTGGCGCATGCCTGTAATCCCAGCACTCAGGAGGCAGAGGCAGGAGGATTGCTGTGAGTTCGAGGCCAGTGAGGGCTATGTGGTGAGTTTAAGTCCAGCCTGAACTATATAGCAAGACCCTGTCCCCCCCCCAAAAAAAGAAGAAAGAAATGTTAAAGTGGCAGTGTACTAAATCCACAAAAAGCACCACATATTACTTTCTTTTCCAAAAAACTATGTATTATAAGAAAGATACTTATATAAGCACAACCACTGCTGTTTCCAAAGTAAAAGCCACCCAGGATGGCAGAGAACAGGGCTGTTACATTATTCCTCCCCATGGATCTGGAAAGGAAAATTGCAGATGTTCACTTAAGTCAGTGCATTTCCCAACTGCTTCTCCTTCCTGTTCTGCTGAAGTGGGTAATGGAGCTCTCCTTTCTTGTTTTTAACTTTTTAACCTGAAGGAAGCCTGGGTCTTGTCCCAAGAGAAGGGCTCTCCTGATGCTCTGAGGTCATCTTATGAGAACACAGGTAATCTTCTAACAGATCAGCTACTTAGTGAGACAAAAACACACCTGTCTCTGCAAATCCTACTCCTCATCACTGGAGTTTAATCTTCCTAAAAACATGCTTTTACTGTTTACCCCAGGCAGAGGAGCAGTTTGATTATTGGGTGAGTACCACCTAGCACAAAGGGAATGACTATTTTTAGGGATAACTACCTTAGTTGTTAACTCTTTGGTATTCAAGAAACTTTTCAAGCTCCTCACTTTCAACAGGATTAAGTCAAAATTTTCACCTTGGCCTTCCAGCTCAGATATCTAATGCTACCTTCTATTTCCCTTCCCATTTCCCACCATATTCCTGAGCAAGCATAGGCAGGTTAGTGTCTTCTTTGTTTTCTAAATGTAATGGATTTGTTCCCACCTTCGTGCCTTAGCTCCTGTAAGGCTCTGGTCAATTCTTCTTTCCTTAAACAAATCTGCCCATTCTTTGCTATTTAAATCCTAATTCCTAGGCAACCCATTCAGGACCCCTCCTGTATCTGAGGAGCTATTCCTATTCCCCAATAAATTTCTTTTTTTTTTTTTTTTTGGTACAGGGGATCAAACTCAGGACCTTGTGCTTGTGAGGCAGGCAGTGGAACAAGTGAGCTAAATCTCCAGTGCTAAATGTTCCTACTCTTAAAAAAAAAAATCCTAATTCCTTTTGCAGTCCTCCTGGGATACTGTTCTCTCCTCTGTCCTTTCTCTTCCAAATCCCTATAGCCATTTTAACTACAGCCACTTATTTTATCAATTCACATGGTGTTCTATTTTATAGTCGACCAAGTCCAAAGTTCAATATAATTGACTAATTTAAGTCTTGCGGTAGTAAGACAGTAAACATCTAGAGTATAGGGATTGTTGCATCTATATTTAGGTAGCTTCCCCCCTAGCCTAAGTAACACTAACATAGCCGTATGATTATGGCAGCCACTCAATGCTGTCTAACGCAGTGATGGTGAACCTTTTAGAGACGAGTGCCCAACCTGCAGCCTAAAACCCACTTATCACAAAGTGCCAACACTGCAATTAAACCTGAATACTGAGGTTTTAGTTTAGAAAAAAAACCTCATACATTAACATCTTTTGTTTTAAAAGAAAAACACATGTGCCCCAGGTTCGCCACCACTGTTCTAATAGGTGGTGGCAATGAAATTAAATCCTTGGGAATCCTATCCTCTTGATAAAGCTTAGGCACATTCCCCAGGTTCTAATTCCTCTCTTCTTAGTAGATTCCTTGGTTCTCAGGGACTTAGCAAAGCATTAACATACTAAAAAAGTGCTGGATCTGCTGGACATGGTAGAATATACCTGTAATCTCAGCACTCAGGAGGCTGAAGGAGGAGGATTGCTGTGAGTTCCAGGCCAGCCTGGGTAACACAGTGAGTTCAAGGCCAGCCTGAACTACAAAGTGAAACCGTCTCAAAAAGCCAAAACAGACAAAAAACAGTGTTGTATGTGGTTGGTGACACAGGCCCCAAATCCCAGCACTCAGGAGCCTGAGGCAAGAGGATCCTGAGTTCAAGGCTAGCATGGGGTATGTAGCAAGACAGTCTCAAAAAAGCCCTAAAAACAAAAATAAAAAACCCACATACACAAAAGAAAAGATATATCTATATCTTCCTTCTTAATAAAAATATAGTCTCATGTTTGCTACCTATTTAAGTAAGAAAAACAAACATTCTCTATCCAAACAATGTTTCTTATTGTCCAAGTCCAGCCAACTATTAGGGAAGAAAGATCCAGGAAACAAGGCTAGGGAAATTCAGTGATTCATCTTACCAAAACATGACTTACCAGTATTAAAGTTGAACAGCTCATCAGCGGAAGGGCTTACTGTCATTCCTGCTCTGTTCAAGCCTCCCTCACCTCTGATTAATAACATTTTCCCTTGTTCCATCAAGGTGATCAGGTGTGGCTTGGAAGAAGAGCAGCCTGTGAAGAGTCCACATAGGCTCGGTTTGAGTTTACTGAATTGACTTAAAATCATTTTCACAGCTGACTTTGCATTAGTTTCTCCCTCTATGTAGAATTCTCTCTTCCCTATTTTACATGGTTGACTCATCATTCCTATCTCAGAATGTTCTAAACCTTCAAACAGGGAATGAATCTCCCAGGGCAGACTGAGATCATTTACTCAGTTGATCCAGTAGACATGGTTTTCATGATACAAGCATGAGGTACAGTGGGTTGGAGAAGCAGCAAGGCAGAATTTCCCCAAATTCCTCTTTAAGCGAGTCCTTTTGTATCCCCTTGGAGACAGGTACCTAAGTGTCCCATCCACTGCTCTCTTTTCTTTCTCTACCCAAGCCTCCTTTCTTCCTTTCGTATCCACACTGTGCACTGTGTTGAGTTCTAGCTTATCCTAACTAAAGAACTGTGTCTCCTCCTAAGAGCCATAGTTAAGGCAGAAAATTCTGACAACAGAAGCAGGGACTGATAGGGAAATAAAAGAGCACACTTAGATTACTTAGATTTCTAACTGGGAGAAATGGAAGAGGGCTTGGGAGGGAGATAATGAATTCAGAGTATTAACATACTGAAGGCACAGATAAAACTAGGTAAAACAGAATGAAATCCACAGGACCTTGTAGGAAGGAAAAGAAATATCATGAGTTGAAATTGGGCACAGTGTCATTGTCAACTAGCTCATAACAGGGAGAGGAATCTTTTTTTTTTTTTTTTTTTTTTTGGTACCAGTGATTAAACTCAGGACCTTGGGCTTGGGAGGCAGGCGCTGCACCACTGAGCTAATCCCCCAGCCCAGGGAGAGGAATCTTACTAGCATTAGATTGGTTCCCAAGAAAGCAATTCATTAGAAGCCCATCTTACCCAGGAAATCAAGAGCCTCATAATTGGCTTTCATCACTTGTGCATAGATTTCCTTCTGCCACATCTCCAAGATCTCCCACTCTTGCTCCAAAAAATATAAGGCCACATCATCAAATGTAATGGTTACCTAGAATCACAGATAAGTAGTGCATAATACATTTTCACTTTATGGCTACTGTGTATTTCATTTTTTTAAAAGTTTTTTGAGACAGGGTCTATGTAGTCCAGGCCGGTCTTGAACTATGTAGCACAGGCTGGCTTCAAACGCCTGGTAATCCTCCTGCCTCAACCTCTTGAGTGCTGGGATTACAGGTATGTGCCACCATGCCTGGCTATGGCTACTTTGTCTTGCTTCATTTATAATTATTAAAAGGCAGGAAGAAAACATATTAGCTATTTGTGGATGGTGCTATATAATGAACAATGAAGGAGTTACATATGTGAATGAACAACAGGCCCCTAAGGACACAGTGCATCTAAAGGGGATCTTGTTCTTATCAGCAACCAATAGTTGCTATGCAAGACTAGGTCCACGGTTGCTGGATGTGTCAATCTTTTCAAACTTTTTTGTATTTTGAAATAATTATAGATTCACAGGAAGTTGCAAAGGTAGTACAGGTAGGTTCTGGTGTACCCATCACCACGTTCCCCCCAAAAGTCACACTGTGCATTATTAAACCTAGGAAATTAGCATTGCTACATTGTTATTAATTTTTCACTTTTTATAGCTGTATGGTGTGCCATAGTATAGACATACTAGATTAACCATTCACCTACTGAAGAATATTTCCAGTGTTTGTGTATCACACACACACCCAAAAGCTGGCATAAACAACTATGTAGAAGATTACGAGTGGGCACACACTTTCATTTTTCTGGGATGACAACCCAGAAACTGTAACAACTGTGTTGTGCAGGCGGTATATGTTTAATTTTTTCTGTTTTGTAGTGCAGCTGGGCATCAAACTCAGGGCTTTGAACATGCGAGACAAACATTCTACCACTGATCTACATCTCTTGCCCTATGTTTGTTTGCTTTTGGTTTTTTGGGTTTTTTTTGGTACCGGGATCGAACTCAGGACCTTGTGCTTTCGAAGCAGGTACGGCGCCACTGAGCTAAATCCCAGCCCCTTAAACTATTTTTGTAAGTGGCCTAAACCATTTTCCATCATCAATGGTTGAAAGATTTACTTTCTCAGCATCCTCAAAAGCAGCTGGTAATGTAACTAATTTAATTTTAATTGTCGTAATTGTGTCTTATTTGCAGGTTTCCTTCCCCCAGCTTCTCATCCGCGCATCCACAAGTGCTTCTCAGAGCCCGCCTGGCAACAGCTAAGTCTGCGACAGCCTCACGGCGACACTGGAGCCCAGCGAGAGTCCCTCGAGGTGAGGGACTACAGGCAGAGACCCTCCACTGCTCCAGCCCAGCCTGCACCCCGGTTCATTTCCAGAACTGGATGTGCTCCAAGCCCGCGTTTCTTCCGCCTGGCTCGAAGCTCAAGCCCTGAGCCCTGAGCCCCGAGCCCGAGTACATCAGGCTCCAACCGCCTCGCTCCCGGCGTGGGACTCGCTCCGGCCGTGACAGGGCTCAGCGCGGCAGAACCAACGTCCACTGGCGGCCCCCTTACCGAAGCTGGCTCGGCCATCACGGCCTCGCGGGAAGCGGCGTAGTCTCCCGCTACCGCAACCCTAGGCCAAGCGCCCGGGGACCCCAAAGCAGCACCGCCCTGGCGTGGGGCATGCTGGGACACGGCGGCCCGGGCTACGGTGGCCTCTTGGGCCCACAAACACCCCGTACGGACTGGAGGAGCGCGCTCCGCCTAAGTCCGCAGCCAAGGAGAAGCCACGAAGCTTGACTGATGGAGCCTCCAATTTAGGATCTCCAAGTAAAGGAAACAAGAAAAAGCTGAAGATAAGGTGGAAATGGAGACAGGAGACAGGAACCCGGAGATACCCACGACTCAGAGACCCAGACAGAGACGTAGGGAGCGTTAGTGGGAGCATCATCCTCCCCGGTTCCTCCCGAGACGACCCTGAGCCTAGGACCCGGCTGCAAGGGTCCATTTGCGGGGCGGTCCCCGGAATCAAGATATTAGAGCAGACCAGGATAAAAAGGCCGAGAAAGGGCCACCACCCGCCCCGAGTTTCCTGTGGTGGTCTAGGGGGTCCACCTGCCACAACGCTGGAGGCTGTGCCACTCAGCCTTGTCTCAGCTAGGAAGTGGGTAATTTGGCCACAAGTCCCGTCCTTCGCCATTGAGGTGCTTCTGGTGATCCAGATGCCGGCCGATCGCCCTCCCTTGGCCAGAGAATGCCTTCGGCCAGGGAGGTACAGCCACTCAGACCCAGGGGGCTGCTGCAAATGACAGGTGGAGCCAAGGGCTACAGGCAGGACACCTGCAGCATCTACAGGGAGACAGAGGGACAAAGATGTGGTTAAAGAGAACGAGGGGATAAAACAAGATAAAAATAGGGAGGTAGGTGGAGAGACACAAGAAAGGGTTAACACAGAGACAGAAAAAGGAGAGAGGGAGAAAATGATGGGTAACCGAAGAGAGTCAACCTCAGATTCTATCCTGACAATAAATAAGGTGCCAAGCTAAAGTAACATAAAGGAAAAGTGTCCCTATGATACTTGGGGGAGGGTACACATGACAGAAATAAAATATCGTAGTCCCTGCATAGGTATGATAAGCATATGCATCTATCTATGTTTGTTATAGAACAATGAAATGCAGTTATGTCATTACAATTCTTATTGTTTAAATTATCAGTCAAGGGCCGGGGATTTAGCTCAGTGGTTCTGGCGCCTGCCTTGCAAGCGCAAGGTCCTGAGTTTGATCCCTGGTACCAAAATAAATAAATAAAAATTTAAAAAAATAAATTATCAGTCAATAAAGTTAGTTTTTCTTTTGGTGTATAGTTCTGTGAATTTTACCAAATGCATGGACATATGCAATAATCATGATCACGCCACAGAAGGGTCGATAGCCCCAAAACTCCCTTAGCTGCCCCTTTATAGTCACACACACTCCTGCTCCTGCCAAGGATCCATCTGCTCTTCATCCCTATAGTTTTCTCTTTTTGAAAACGACACACGAATAGAATCATTGTGAACCTTTTATGACATTTTTTTGGTACCGGGGATCGAATTCAGGATCTCACGCCTGCCAGGCAAGGGCTGTGCCACTGAACTAAACCCCCGGCTATAACTGGCTTCTTAAAAGTAGAGTGCTTAGCTGGGAACAGTGGTACATGTCTGTAATCGCAGCACTCTGGGAGGCTGAGGCAGGAAGATCTCAAGTTTGAGCCCAGCCTGGGTAAAACTGTGCCTCAAATATAAAAAATTTAAAAAATGGCTGTGGATGCAGTCCAGTGTGAAGGCTCTGGGTTCAAGTCCCTGTACCAAATAAAAGTACTTTTCATTTACACTGTTGTGAATGAATAGTTTAACCATTATGATTTAACTAATATTATTTCACAGTATGGAGGTATGAAGTGTATTTATGCAATTAAAAGATATTTGTATATTTTTTCAATTTCTGGCAATTCTGAATAGGGCTGGTATAAATATTTGTGTATGGCTTTTTGTGTGAATATAAATCTTCATTTCAGGGCCAGGGATTTCCTCAGTGGCACTGTGCCTGCCTTACAAGCGCAAGGTCCTGAGTTTGATCTCCAGTACCAAAAAAAAAAATCTTCCTTTCTTTAGGGTGAATACCTGATGAGTGGGACTGCTAAGTCATGTGGTAAAGTCATGTGGTAAAGTCATGTGGTAAGTGCATGTACAAGGACATGGCTAACTTTTTTCCCTCTGGTCCTGGTGATCAAACCCAAGGCTCCTCAAATGCTAGGCAAGCACTCTACCACTGAGCTACATACCCAGCCCTGTTGCAAATCACGTTTTGTTTTTGGAGACAGGGTCTTGCTATGTAGTTCAGACTGGCCTCAAACTCACTATGTAGCACAGGCTGGCCTCAAACTTGTGGTGATCCTCCTGCCTCAGCCTCCTGAGTGCTGGGATTACAGATGTACACCACCATGCCCAGCCAAATCATTTTAAAAAGTGGCTATGTATTATGACTATGTGAGCACTCTAGTTGCTCCATGTCCTTGCCAAGCACTTGGTATTGTCAGTAGTTTTCATTTTTAGACATTTTAATGTAATTTTCATTTACATTTCCCTAAGGGCTAACAATGTTGAATTTTTGTAATGTGCTAAATTGCCATCCTTTGATGAAGTGTTTTTGTCTCTTAATTTTTTCTTTTTGAGACAGGGTCTCACTATGTAGTTAGGTCAGGCTGGCCTTGAACTCACTATGTAGCCCAGGCTGGCCTGGAACTCTCGGTGATCCTCCTGCCTGAGCCTCGAAAGTGCTGGGATTACAGGTGTGCACCACCTGGCCTGGCTTCTTTCTCTCTCTCTCCTTCTCTCTCTCTCACCAGGAATCTATGGTTTGTCTCTTTTAAAAACTGTGTTATTTTCTTACTGTTGGGTTTTGAGAGTTCTTAATATATTCTAGACAGAAGTCCTTTGTAGGATTTGCAAATACTTTTTCAAGTCAGTAGCTTGTGTTTTGTCTTCTCCTTCCCTTTCCTTCTCCCTTCCCTTCCCTCCCCTTCTTCCCCTTCTCCCTCTCCCTCTCCTTCTTCCTCCTCCTCTTCTCTCTCTCTCTCTCCCTCTCCCTTGCCCCCTCCCCTCCCCTCCCCTCCCCTCCTCTCCCTCCTTCCTCCCTCCTGGCATTGCCAGGGTCTATGTCTTCACCCCTTTTAGTTTTTCCCTTTTTTTGGTACTGGGGATCGAACTCGGGACCTTGTGCTTGCGAGGCAGGCAGTGGCACCACTGAGCTAAGTCCCCAGCCCAGCTTTTCTTATTTTGAGAAAAGGTCTCACCAAGTCACTAAATTGTAGAGGCTGGGTTTACATTTGCAGTCCTTCTGTCTCACGCTCCCAAACTGCTGGGATTACAGGTATGTGTCATTAAGTCCAGCCTTGTTTTCATTCTCCCAGTATTTTTTGCAGCTAGTTAATTTTGGTGAAGTGCAAGTATAATTTATTTCCTTTTTGGATTATGCTTTTGGTATCATATCTAAGAACTCTGCCTAAACTCTGGCCATGAGTTGTTTGTATTGTTTTAGTTTCATAGTTTTATGTTTTAAATGTACATCTATGGTCTAGATATATATTTTATTTAATGTACTTTATGTACATTTTATTTAATTTTGAGTAAAATGTGTGAGGTTTAGATTGAGGTGGGGTTTTTTGTTTGTTTTTGTTTTTGCTTATGGAGGTCCGATAGGTGAAATAAAATTTACTGAAAATATTATCCTTTCTTCATTGAATTGCTTTTATAGTTTTGCAGAAAACCAATTGTGCAAATTTCTGTGGGTGTATTTTTTGACTCTTATTTTATTTCATTGACTTACGTGTTTGTCCCTTTACCAAGATGACACTGTCTTGATTATTCAATCTGTATAGGGCTGTTGAGAGTGAATATCTCTTGCCTGTCTCTTAGAGGAAAGCATTTAGGCTCTCACTATTGAGCATGATGTTAAGTGTAGGTTCTTGAAGATGCTTTTTATCAAGCTAGGGTAATTTCCTTCTACATAAAAGTTTTCTAACTTTTTGTTGTTGAGTGGACATTTGTCAAACAGTTTTTCTAAATTCATGAATAAACCCAGATTTATGGAGCCAGGGATGGTGTTGCATGCCTGTAATCCCAACATTTGGAGGGTGGAGGCAGGCGGATCACTGAGAGTTTGAGGCCAGCCTGGGCTACATACTGAGCTCAAGGTGAGCCTGGACTACATGGTGAGACCCTGCTGGGGATGTAGCTCAGTTGTGGAGCACTTGCCTGGCATGCACAGAGCCCTGGATTCAATCTCCAGCACCTCAAAAAAAAAAAAAAAAAGACACTGAAATCCTGTCTCAAAAAGATAAAACATAACATTGCCAGTAAAATATACCAGAACCTATGGGACACAATGAAAGCAGTCCTAAGAGGGAAGCTTATTGCAATCAGTGCTCACATTAGAAAACTAGAGTGAGCTCAAATAAATAACCTAATGATGACCCTCAAGATACTTGAAAAACAACAACAATCCATACCCAACCAAATTTAAGATAGGAAATCATAAAGATCAGAGTGGAAAGTAATGAAATTGAGACTACAAAAAAATACAAAGAATAAATAAAGAAAGTTGGGCGTGGTGGTAACACCGGTAAACCCAGCATTTAGGAGGCTGAGGCAGGAAGATTGCTGTGAGTTCGAGGCCAGCCTGGGCTACATGGTGGCAGAAAACTTCCCAATAGGGAAAAAGAATTTGACATACAGATAAGTGAGGCATATTGAACTCCAATTAGTCATGATCAAAAAAAATATACACCAAAGGATATAATAGTCAAGATTCCAGAAATTCAAAGCAAGAACAAAATAGTAAAAGCTGTTAGAGGGCTGGGGATTTAGCTCAGTGGTGCCGCCACCTGCCTAGCAAGCACAAGATCCTCAGTTCAATCCCAGGTACCAAAAAAAAAAAAGCTATTAGAGAAAAAAACAAATCACCTATAAATAAAAGCCAATCAGAGTCACAGCAGACTTCTCCACACAAATCCTCAGTCAAGGAGAGCTTGAAGTGAAGTCTTTCAAGCACTAAAGGAAAACAATCTCCAGTCCATATTGTCTTTTTTGGGGGGGGTACTGGGGATTGAACTCGGGTCCTTGAGCTTGCGCAGCAGGCAGCGAAACCACTGAGCTAAATCCCCAGCCCTCCAATCCATATTGATGTACCGTGCAAAACTATCTTTCAAAATTGATGGGGAAATAAGATACTTCCATGACAAAGAACACCTGAAGAAATTCATGACCACCAAACCAGCACTCCAAAATGTACTGAAGGACATATTAGAAAAATAAAATGAGAACTAAAATTAGAAATTTCATTTGACCCCACTATTCCCCTTCTAGGTATCAGTCCCAAAATAGCTAAAGACATCATACCACAGTAATACATGCATACCTATGTTTACAGCAGTATAATTCATAATAGTTAAATCCTGGAAGCAGCCTTCATGTCCATGAACAGACAAATGGATAGAGAAAATGTGGTGTCTATACATAATGGACTAGTATTTGGTTATAAAGAAGGATAAATTCAAGACATTTGTAGGAAAATGGATGCACCTGGAAAATATAATGTCAAGTGAAATAAATGAGACACACAAGCTTAAATAATGTATGGTTTCTGTCATTTGAGTCCTGCAAAGTACAAATAAACTGCAAAATAATCAGGAAATCAAGGATAAGGAGGTGGGAAGGGGAAGGAGATGTAAAAAGATTTAGGATGCATCATGTACATGTACCAAATACCCACAATGAATGTAAACATTATATGTGGCAAACATAAACTAAAAACAAAATAATAAAAATGGGGTGGGGGAAAGATGTGGAGGGGAAGGGGAATAAAAAGCATCAGGATATGTTAAGTTCATGCACCTACTCCCTAAGATGAAGATAAACTTCATGTACTACAAACATGTACTAATAAAAAAGTTTATTTAGTGGTAGAAAACTAAAATCTAAATGTATAAATGATTTATGAGCAACCCATATAGTAAAATAGCATGTCAACATTAAATTCATATTTTAGAAGAATATTTAATGATATGGATTGTATTAAAGTATATGAAATAATAAAGTATGTTGCAAAACAGTATTTATGGTTCCAACTCTCTTTTAAAAATGCCATATAGGGCCGGGAATTTGGCTCAGTGGTTTCACCTCCTGCTGTACAAGCGCAAGGACCGGAGTTTGATCCCCGATACCAAAAAATAATAATAATAAATAAAGAAATAAAGAATGCCATATAGAAAACAGAAGCCTGCAAAGATAGGAACCAAAAATGCTGAGTGACTTCAAATAGTTAAAACACATTGACAGATATGAATATTATGACTGTGTTATCTAAATGACTTGCTAGGTAGTTCAGGCTGGCCTTGAACTCACTATGTAGCCCAGGCTGACCTCAAACTTGTAGTGATCCTCTTGCCTCAGCCTCCTGAATGCTGGGATTACAGGCGTGCACCATAATGCCCAGCCTAAACAGCTTTAGAAAGAATGTTATAGCCCTGCTAAGTCTACACAGTTTATAAGTATAAATCCTACCACAGGATAAAATAAAAAATATTAGATATAATACTGTAATTACTACAAAATTATTTGGTGCAATTCTATTCATAACAGTAAATAAAATTTTATAAAAGAATGTTTATAATCCCAGCACTCAGGAGTTAAGAGTTGTGAGGTCGAGATTTTAAAACCAGCCTAGGAAATATAGCAAGATCAAGTCTCAAAAAACAAAGAAAAGCAGAATATGTTGACTTGCTATCTTAAAAAAATTTGAGAGAAAAGCCTTACGTGCAACATATACATGATCCATCATCCTTGAGACACGACTTGATTAAAAAAGATGAGTAAAATGAGGAGAGTATGAAGAAAAAGAAGGAGAAAGTTTAGGTTAAAGGTAAGGCAAACCAAACCAAACCCAAACAAAACAAAACAAAACAAAACAAAAAAAACCCAACAAGCCCAAAACAAAAGTAAGGCACACCAATCACATTTGTTCTCTCCAAACAGCAGGACTTACAAGATTCTGTTTAATAAAACAGATCTTCATAGTTTGGGATCCATGAAAGTTCATGCTTTTTAAAGCTATAGAAATAACTGGTATAGACTGACAACCATTTTTAATAGTGAAAAAGAAAGAATTTTTAAGATTTCCCAAAGCTATTGATTTTACTTGTTGAGGTATTTTAGGAAACATTTCTAAAAACTTTTTCCTGATTTATAGTGTACTATGCACAAAAAAGTTTGCATTATTAAAGTTGCTGCTATAATATCTGATATATTACATATTTGGAATGAAGAATCAAATATTTGATCACAGAGGAGATTACAGATAAATTTAACTGTGTTTCCACTTTCCTTACTTAATGAAAGATTCCAGGACTTCACATAAATAATAAATCTGACACTAAAAAATATTTATGGACTATAAAACCAATAAAGAGGCTAGCTGTGGATAGCCCACACTTGTAATCACAGCACTTGGGTGGCTGAGGCCGGAGGACTGCCTTGAGTTGGCGGACAGCCTGAGCCACATATTGAGTTCAAGGCCAGCCTGAACTACATAGCAAGACCCTGTCTCAAAATTAGAAAAAGAGAAATGAAATGCTCATTGTCCATGGAATAAATGTGATAAAGGTTATGAGTGCATGCATACTATAGTTGGTCTTCAGTTTCTGTTTTACATTCAGGAAACAATTATAGCTTAAATTGGTATAATAGAAAATTACACACTCTAAACAGAAACATTGTAGACTACTTCCACAATTTTTCTTCAGTTAATAACAAACTATAAATAAAAGATTTTGAAATTGTCTTGTTACGTACATTTGCAAGATATTTAAACAAAATAGTTATAACAGCTTCTAAAGTCTGACAGGATAAAGGGTTTACATTTGTAATTTCCAGCACACATCACTAGTGTAGCAATATTTACTGCAACCAAAGTTGTTTACAGAGAAAGCATGCCTTGCAATCTTGCTGAATAAATGCAATTATTTTTTCAATGATTCCTCCTAAAAAGATCTTCCTTTTTAGCCGATCTTCCTGCTATGATCTTTTACTCTAGGGAGGATGCTAAAATTGGTATGGATGAAAGAAAAGCTAAGCCTAATCTCAGTGTTCCAGAAATCTCAGAAAGAAATACACGGAGATACAGATTCCGGATAAAATAATAAAATTTCTACTTGCTGCAAGCAGGCGGTACTACCAGAAACGGATCTGGTCAATACTGGTGTGCCCCTTTGTTCAGCTTTTCCCTTTTTATACCCTTTTTAGCCATTATCTCATCCCTAGTGGTCTTTGATGTGTAAATACAATTCCAGTTCCTATTTACAAGTCACAGACACAAGATAGGCACATATACATTGTAAATTCACCCAGCCATTGCAACTTTGTTAGATTAATGAAGTTACTGGTTAAAGAGTCAGATTACCTTCACCTTAAACAAGGAGAGTTACAGGAAAAGCAAATCTTAAAGGAATACGTTACTTATTTTGCTTCTACAACTACCTTAATATTCAATCTACTAAATTATCTAAAACTTTTCCCTATCACCAGGAGTCTGGATGAGATAAAAGGGTCAGAAAGATGTTATTAAACTCCCCTTGCTACTTTTGCTATCTTGTGCGAGCCACGTTGTTTCTCCTCTGCGATGCCTGTTTGCCATCCCGGCCTTGGAGCCAGCCGATTACGACTGAAATCTCTATGAACTAGTTTTCCTTCATGTTAAGTGCCTATTCTGCCTAGAGGGGAAGAAGACAGTTGAGCTTAGGGACAGGTGCAGAACTAGTTATGAGTCAGAGATCTTTTCAGTAGCCATCTCCTCTTTGCTTGGCAATTATCTGATGGATATGGAGGCTGCCCATTCTTCTACATACCGTAAAAGGTATCTGTAAATCAAACCAAACCCTTATTGATTTATATACCGGGAATTGGCTAACTGCCCTCCAAAGACTTGCTTTTATGGAACTAGGTTTTGAATTTATGCCAGAAGACGGAAATGGAGGGAACTGTAGGAGAGGGCCTATCCATGAAAGGACCTTAATAAACATTGCTGGTTAGTGGAGTTAGCATCTTGTTCACACAGACAGCAGAGCATAGAGGACAGAACTCAGTCCCAAGCCTCAATGGTGTGAGGGAGGACCTTGGACAAATAACAGAACAGCTTTTCTGTTTGCAAATGAAGATTATAAACCTCCTTCCTCACGCCACGGCTCCCAAGCAGCAGAAGGCTTCTGGGTAGGCGTGCCACAGCTCCAAGCCCAGAGGAGGTGAGCCTCGCTGGCGCCAGGAACACAGACCCACCCTACACACACACACACACACACACACACACACACACACACACACAGTCAAAATGAGAAGACAGGTAAATAAGTCTCAGAACCAGACTTCCAGATCACCTAGAGCAACCCCAAAGGGAACTGAGATGGAACACTCTGATACTCAACCACCTGGACTCTCTGAACTGGCAACAAAAGAGGATTTGGAAAAAAATGAAATCAGAAATAATTTCTCACAGAACAGCAAAGTTGACTTGAGCCTTAATGTAGTTAGGAATATAGTTAAAAATACATTTTTCTTAAGCTTTTTTTTCCAGAACAACATTAGAGTAGAAACTACTATATTTAGTAAGTCATCATCTTGTTTGTTTCTCCTTAGGCATTTCATTTGTTACTATGTGGGAATAGGCTAAACAAAACTGACCTGGAGGGTTTAATATCAGTGGGAAAGAAGGATGTCTGTTTACGTATTCCATTTTATTTGTGGTCAGTAGAAAATTCTTTAATGTAGAACATAAATACTATATAGCAAGAAAGAAAATAGGGGTTTTTTTTTTTTTTTCAAAAACTGCTTCTGTATTGAGCAGACAAAACAAGGACTAGGTTAAACAAATGTAGATTTATTGACTAGCAACAATGTGAAAGACCTGTGTTCCTAAAGAGTTTAGATTTATAACTGTGTGTAATTTTCACTGATTGTAATAGGCTAAAGCAGCAAATGTAAGAGTCTTTTAAAACTCTTAAAAGCAATTATTTTCATAGCATAATTTTGACACTTGAAAACCATGTTTTTCTTAAATATCTTTGACAGCAAAGTAATTCACTGCCTAATTTTAAAAAGCTTTTACATTTAAAAGGAGCATAAATAGATGTTAAAAAATGTTTAAACAATATAAATCTGTTTACACTGAAAATAAGTCTTGTTATGCCTGATTTCTAGACCTCCAACCCAGAAGCCACTTCTACAGTTTTTGTCTTTCTAGAGATAGTCTGTGCAAAAGAAAATAAACTTGTTTTTGCTTTCCTGTCCCTTTTCCCTCTCAATGTTGGTTGATACCTACTCTTCTGTCTGTATTTTTTTAACCATAATTTATCTTGGATATCAGTCACCTCTTAACATACACAGCTACCACATTCTTGTTTCATGCTATACAGTATTTCACTTTGTGATTGTACATAATTTATCTCATCTCTATTGATGGATATGTAGGTCACATTCTTGCTAATTTAAACAATGTTTCTTTGAACCTTCTTGAACAAAAATGTGTTTTTGCACAATTGTGTGAGAGTAGCTGTAGTATAAATACCTATACTTGGAATTGCTGAACCGAGGAGGTGTGTGCTTATAATTGTGATAGTGTTTGGATTGCCAGCCCAGTTCTCTGGGTTGCCTTTCAGAGATTATAAGCCGCACAACTATGGGACTCTACATATTTATCTGAGCATATTTACTAAAGATATGATCTTTTAAAAAGGGCTTAATGTAAAAATGACCCAATTTTCTGAATTTTTAAAGAAAATTTTCAAAAATTTTCTGAATTTTTTCACTATTGTAAAAACTTCACAAATTCCCAGCAGGGATAAGCCTTCTAAAGCTATTTCTGAATTTTGCATTTAGATATATATACATAATTTTATTTTCCATGCCATATACCTGTTTGTATACCTGTACTATATAACCTGTCTTTTTTAGAAAACAAGTCTTATCTTTAATGTCAATAATTCTAATTCTTTCAATAGCTGTATTCTTTCATAATAGGTTTTGCATTGATTCTGATTTTTCAATTTGATAAAAAAATTTTCTGTAAACATTCTTTCTTATAAAGGTTTTTATTTGTTCCTGATGAGATGTAGGTCATAAAACAGCACACCTTTTTTTTTCTTTTAAACATTCTTTTGAAGAAAGCTTGTTTAAAGAGCACAAATTACTGTTTAACCATGTTGACAGAAGTCAGATATCAGCCTCCTTGGTTAGACTTGTTAGATTTTTTGGTTTCTTTAAGGCTTTTATTTCTCAGTTTACTTATATTCAGATTATTGATAAACTTTATGTCAAATTGAGGTATGTTTTACTCTTATGTCATTGGAATGATGCATATTGGTACTATTTTGCTTATGCTTTTCAAAGCTGCTTTGTATACTTCTGGAGATGCAATGTATAAAAGATTATAATATAAATGACATTTTTGTTAGCATATTCCCCTAATGAACTGTGAATAATATTTGATTACCTTTGAGCTATTTAGGAAGAATGGTTGCTTTTTTTCACCATTATCATCTTAAGACCTTTTATATGAGGGTGTGTATGGTCCCTTTTTGCCAAATAGTCCACTAATTCTAAATAATTTTCCCTTTGGTGTCAGTATCTAATATATATGACCTTATTAAAAAACAGTATACCATAAAAAAAGAAAAAAAAAACAAAACAGGATGCTGTTCAAGCCAGAAAAGCCCACACAGCTAAGCAGCAACCACGGTACCCACCCAGACACCTTGCACTTTAGCCAGAGGAAGGCAGGGTGGGTGAAGTTTGCAATCTTTATACAGTAAAAGAAACCAAGCCAAGTGCAGGACCAAAGGGTGGCAGAGTTCAAGAAATCCCAAAGGAAGTTTAGGAACTGCATTGTGGGGTCATAGGGGAGAGCTGTTGGATGCAGGACATTATAAATACCTATCACTGCCCACTGAAGACAGAAGCGACAGGCCCCTAGCCTGGCCAGTAACTTATTATAAGATGACAGTGTTCTCCGTAGAAACCACTTCATGCCCAGCACTACAACGACAAAGCCGTTGCCCATCACAGCCACCAGGCACAAAAGGAATAAAATGATAATGAGGATGAGAACTTCCTTGTCAATCACCGGGTCTCCTGAAGCCATTTCTGTCATGCACAAGACTGGGTCTCAAGGTGTCAAAGGCCATTTCTGTTGGGCCGCTCTGGAAGGTCCTGTATGGTGTTTGTCCCTCTAGTGACCCCAAGTACAGTGCTAAGCCAGAGTAGAGGATGTTGGCCCTCTGAGAGCGGAGAAAAGGTTTCTTCTCTTCAGACTAGATGCAAATATTGTCAAGGCTAAGTGTCCAAAGCCCCCCACCTGCCTGTGAATTTGCCTGCTCTCCTGCCTATTCCCTGCCCATTGTCAACACTGGTGTGGATAACATATCATGCTCTTCATGTGGTGTCCCTTACATAGGAGGTTCTACTTCTCTAAGTTGACACCTAAGACAGGGCCACACACCTGCGGCAACTCAGAAATGAAGTCCATACATTCTGGTGAGGTCAAAGCTCATATCCATGAAGGCAGCAGGGAATGATTATATTCCATGTATTGGTTCTGGGTGCTCTTGCAGTGTTTAGTGCTCATAACAGCCTGAGGAAATAGGCCCTGTGACAATGCTCCTTTCACAAAGAGACAAAGAGGAAACTGAGCAAAACCTCTATTGAAGGAGGTTAACTCCAATTCTATTACTTGAAGGTCCATCATCAGGAATAGAACATAAAAGACAATTCTATATAATGAAGCAGGCAAATTTTTTCCAAAAATGTAAAGAGTATTTTATAATAGTGACCTTTAAAGTGGCATCACACAGAGAAAGCCCCACTGAGATAGCCATAAGACGTACGGGATGTGACAGAGAAAGCCCTGGCCTATGAGCCAGACAGGCTTCGGTGCAAACCCCAGCCCTCACTGTGGGTTCTTGGGTATGGCATTGAACCCCTCTGTGCCCCAGTGTACCTATCTGTAAGATATAAAAGCATCCATCCTCAGTCTTCGGATTGTCTCAGAATCTCAGTTTGAGATTACAAGAAGACATGAAAGATGATTTCACAGATAAAGTAAATTGAGGCCCCAATTTATAGAGTAAGGCTCCCACATAAAGTCACAAAGGAAGACCAAAGCCCAAACTGATTCCAGGACCAGGGATCCATAGTTGGTACCTAATCAACACCCTATGTCCTTCATCCTTAGCTGGACTCAGGAGGTAGGATTTGTGCCTTGTCACAATTAAGAGAGGCCATGCTTTTAGATGAAATGAATAGGACACACATGTGTAAATACGGAAGTTTCTCTGGTGTGAGAAACTGCAAGTGTAAAGGAGGATCAAAAGGCATAATAGATAATGTGAAATAGGAAGAAAAGGCCCAAAGGGGAAAGGGAAATGGGAGGGGTAGGGGAAAGGAAAGAAGGGAAAGGAATAAATATGAGAAAAGGATAAAACAGAAGCAAAGTCTTTGTAAATAGGGAGGGGTGGAGGGGTGAAGGGAGGGCAGGGGAATGGGGAAAAAATAAGAACCAAGTTATATCATGTAAAGGTGCAAATTTCCAATGAGGAGTGTAACTGTATTGTATACCTAAAATGTACCAATAAATGAATGAGTAAAAAAAATGAAAAACGAGCGATCCAATTGCAAATAAAAAGAACTATGAGTTCACAGGTAGTCATTAGATCCCCTTAGCTCTTCTTTCCTCACCCATTAAGATACAATCACAAATAAATGTGGTAATAAATCTATGAGAATATTTTGGAAACTATAAATCTAGGTGCATACAAGTAATTCTGGCCAGATGTGGTAGCGCACACCTGTGATCTCAGCACTCGGAGGCTGAGGCAGGAGGATTAACAGTTCAAGCCCAGCCTGGGAAACATAGCAATTTAGTGAAACCCTGTATCAAAAATCAAAATCAAAAATAGGTTTGAGGGTGTGGCTTAGTGCAAAATCCCTGGGTTGAATTTCAAATACAACAAAAATTGAAGAAGGAAGAGGAGGAGGAAGTAATTATGATAATGCCAATGGTTTATTATAATGACCATCTCCCATCCAGCCTGTGACTCCACTTGTCACTCACAAGTGGCCCAAGAGGAATTTAGGAGAGCATCAGGGATGTGGTGAGGCCCAAGATATCAGATGTTGCGCCATCTACATTAATCAGAGGAGGATGGAGCAAGCAATAACTATAGTCTCCATAGGAATAGCTACAAGGAGTCAAAAACAATCAGCAATCAACCCCCATTTGAGTGTAGGTAGGTTCACGTGTCACCAGCAAATAAGCAAGTAGAAGTTGATCTGGGTCAGGTGTAGCAATATTGAAGGCTCAGGATCAAGCAACATGAAAATGAGGGAGTTTTTAATGGTACCCCATCTCCTGGCCAACACCATGTCCTACCAGGTCCATGCAGAGAACCCCACAAAGAGAGAATAGAATGCAAAATATTCAGCATCTCTTTCCATTTCCCATCCACTTTCAGGTAGAATTGTTTCTCCCACACAGGGGCCAACTATAGTGAACCTTCTGTTCCCGAGTAAAAGAAAAAAAGTGAACAACTGTACTCACTCTGCCTTGTAGTGAAAATTAAAATTTCTAGGGAGCAAAGTTCCCACTCACCCTCTTCCTTGGCCTGGATTCTCTGGCTGACCTTTGACTTTTTCCACTGGAACTTGAAATACTGAGGCATGTCACGGGCTGTTAACTCTGAAATCTTGCCAGCCACAAACCCCCAGTGTGGAAAACTTGGACATCCTACACCTTCAGTACTGGTAAGATTAGAAAGGTGTGTGGTTAGCCCTAAATTCACTTATCCATTTTTAAGTATCTTCTATGTCATAATAATCCTATGAAAGACACTTGGGCTACGATAACGATTAGGTATCTGCCCCCAAAGTAATTTCATGCCCCAGTCATATACCACAATTGCTCCCTGACCACATCTATGTGTGGATTAAGTTAATTCAAAAGGGCAGTCATTGAAGTATAAATGTGTAATGTACTCTACGGTGATTTTTTGTTGCTGTTTGCATTTTTGGCTTGTGGCATTTTGTGTTCTCATAGTTAAATTTATCTTCCTAGGAAGAAGCCATGTGTGAGAATTTTTAATTTGCTGTGGTTTTCATAATGTAAAATCATAAGGGTGGTAGTATAAAAACCCAGAATAAGTTGGATGGGAAATTCTCAACTCAGTACTCTATCAGAAAGACTTTAAAAGAAAAAAAAATAAACAATTGGCTTGGTATGCTTTGATTCTACACATTATGTATCATTCTGCTCCCATCTCAAGAGTTCTTAGAATAATTCAGTGGCAGCAGAAGCTCCAACCTTGTGAGACAAGAAAGATGCCGTTTGATGTTGGAAGTGGACAAAGCATCAGTAAAGCAGATGGAAATGTGATTATGTCAAGAAGGATGAGATATCTAAGTTTGGGTACATAAGGGATTGGTTACTTATTGGGCAGAAAGTGTAGGCTGAACAAAGATCACAGAAATCCTTGACAGTTACAATGAGATATTGGATTTTATCTTTGTAGGTGGAGATGCTGAACATATTTGTGTAGTCAAGATGGAGCCACCAAACTTTTTTGGTATTTATGAGCTAGAGTTCAGGAAAGAAGATTCAGAACATGCACAGATGAAGAACCCCTGATACAAGCCAAATAGGCTAAGCATAACTCACAGGGTTGCAGGAACATGGTAAGTCATGAGTTGTATTCCATTCCCCCACCCAGGAACATTGACCACAGAGCTACAGCTCTGCCCATGGCAGAGTCTTCCAGATGCTCCTAGTTGAGAAGAACCAATGGAGCTGAGACCTGGATACTTCTGCCTTCACTGCTTCCACCCAGCCCATGTGTGGCTTGAGTCTCAAGCAGGGAGAGTCTGTCCAGTTGTTCAGTATTGCCCTCTGTAGAAAGCCAACAACTCACTCACGGTGCTGCAAAAACAAAAATCTTTGTGATAGTGAGGATAAGAAGCGTTCTCTACAATGAACAATTCATAGGCCCTAGAGATCTATGAAATTGAGTATCGACACAGATCTATGTGTGTATCTCTCTCTCTCTCTCTCTCTCTCTCTCTCCTGCCTCTCCTCCCTATTCTCTGTGTTCTTGCCAGAAATGGAACCTGCACACTCACTATTGGGCCTCACCAGTTCCTGGGGCACCAAGAGACCATCCAGGCAGCCATTTAAAAAGTGGATGACCAAGGAAAAGTGATAAAAGTCCCAAAAAAGTTTTTCCCACATGATGGCTAGGAATAGATACTTTGTGTTTTGGGTGCTGATTTCTCTCTTTTCCTTCTGATTTTTCAGATATTTCCAAGGCTAGGCAGTAGAGTTTGTGTAAACTTATCTTGGCCCAGGTAACGCTTAAGGATGAGTAAGTGCTTATGTCCTAAGCCTTAGGGGTTAGCTTTCCTGCTAGTCCTGTTTGAACTAGTCACCAAACTAGTAACCAGTGGGGTCTAATCAAGGTTGTTTTGTTGGTTTCTGAGACAGGAGAGTAACAAATGAAGATAAAATTTCAGGTGTTCATTCAATAAATCATTCAGACACCATC